>PVJX010040921.1:0-14931 GCA_004027295.1 Dolichotis patagonum | reverse complement strand
CACTTAAAAAATCACTAAGTCATACAGCATTATCTGTGACCACATTTCTTTTTCTAGCAGTGGTTTAGCACTCCTACCAGAATTTTTTTGAACTGCTTCATAACATGTAATTTAATAACTCTTCAAGCATCTTTTTCCTTCATTTCCTTTGTCTCCAATTTAAAGTCTGGGGCTCAGGATTTCAAAAACACTCCTTCCTGCAGTCAAAACTTCTCGGACACCTCTGCTTTGTTCATCATGTTGGCTTGCAAATTCCTGTTGCTAAATGAATTCACTGATGTTTCTTCCATATCCATCTGCACACAGTAGACTGCAGTAGTTCTGCTATAAAGTTGTGAGATATCCATTATCCACAATGGAAATTTCAAACCTACTTTTCTTCTTTTCAGTCTAAAATTGTGGACAACTAGAGTAATGTGATATGTTGTGTGAAGTATTAACAGAGGCTTCGGGTCCAAGACTAGGGGCCAGTGTGTGGCTTCCGTTCATGTACTTAAGTAAATGTGTGGAGATCCTCTGGTCCCACTTTGTACATCAGCAACACATTGCCAGTGCTCAGTTTTACAGCCTGAACCCAGTCTGACTCAGCACAGCGGTTGAGTCTTACAGTTACAGCTTTCTTTGGTTAATATTCAAAAATCCCAGCTCCAGAGGCCTGAAGTGAAGGAGTATGATTTGTAATGTGTACATTTTGCCATCTCGACTTGAAATTTTTGCTACAGTAGATGTAATTTTATATTTTTTGGTGTGATTGTTCAATTAATGTTTTATATCCACATGGAACCCTAAGTTTCATTAGGGCAGAGACCATATCTACTTCTGCTCACCATGTGATCCCCCATGGATCACAATTCTGAATAAATTATTTTTTTAATATTATGAGTGTAACAATGTCTTTTAGCATTCTAATCCATTGGTATTCTTGACTATTCTCTAACCTCTGACCTCATCAATCCAAAATTTTCCTTCCTCTAAAATTCACGCTGTTTGGATTAGTTGTTTTCATCCTCTATTTGTCATTTTCAGATTTCATTGTATATTACCAACTTGGAACTGTAAAAGTACTCTGTAGTAGTCTGACACCACCTGTGAATCATTTAGGATGACTTTTCCAGTAAGAGGAAACTCTAGGTTAGTTTTCCTTAAAGGATAGGGAGGTTTATAATGGACATAATAACAAATTCGGACATAAAGCCTCCATATCCCCAGGCTGTGATTTTGCTTTCCTGTAATGCTCTTGAGCTTTCTTTTCCTCTCAGTGTTATGTTCACCCTTAAGAACAAGATGGTCACACCCCTGTGGAAAAACACGTCACTCTACCATCCAGAGGGAGATCAAGGGCTGGCTCTTTCCTGGGCCTCCATTTTCTAGTCATCAAAGTTTCTCCCAAGTTCCCTCCATTACGGTTTAGATCTAAAATGCCTCCCCCCACCATCTCATAGGTTCGTTGGTGGCACTTCCAGAAGGTGACTGAATCACAAAGGTGAACCCCGTTAATTATGAGTGCACTGATGAGATAACTTTACAGCACTATTGGAAACTGATGGAAACAGGAGATGAGGGCTAGTTGACAAATGTGGGTCCTGGGGTTGTGACCTTGGGAACTGTATCTTGTCCCCAGCCCTCATCTCTGACTCTTTTCTTCCTTCTGCTTCTTGGTCGCTGAAAGGTCAACAACTTTCTTTATCATGCCTTTCTACCTTGATATGTCTGTCTTAGAGCCAGGTGACTGTAGCCTGAAACTTCTGAAACTATGAACCAAAACAGATCTTTTCTCTTTTAAGTTGTTTCTCTCGGATTTTTGGTCACAACAACAAAAAGCTGACTAATGTATCCTTTTAACACCAAAACCAAGCTATAGGCCACACTCTAAGGAGTCCTTGATGGTGAGATTGGGGTTACCGTGACTGCCCTTTCTTGTCACATGGAAAGGGTTAGAAGTTCCAGGCATCAATCATCTTTATTTCTGTAACTCCCCACTTAAAATATAATTTAGATAGTCAATTCTGATCACGCTTGCTATTTTTCAACATTTTCTTTCCTTTCATTCAATTTTACCTCTCCCTTTATTGAATTATAGTCTATTAGTCCAATTCAGCTTTTGTGTTAAATCAGAATTCAACTAATTCTTCTGCCTCTTCTTCCTAGTCTAGCATTCAGGATTATCAGCACACTCAATTTGTTTGCAACAACCAGTCAGTTCTCAGTCTATTTTGGATAAATTCACCAATTATCTTTCTTCATCTCTTTTGTTGCAAGCCTTGTTAGAAAAAGAATGGCATTATTCTGAAGATTTGTATTACTGTGAATCCATAGATGTTAAACTGATCCTGGCCCATAGTACCATACAGTAGCCCTTTAGCTCTTTCTGGCCAATTCCTTTCACAGGTAGTGTGTTGTATCCTGATTCTATAATTTAATAGAATGTATGACTTTGGGCAGATAATTTAAATTTCTGAAACTTGGCTGTTTGATTTCTGTAAGATTAGAACCAAAGTACCTGGTTTTCATTTGTTTGTTCTCTTTTTGAGGATGGGGTTTTGCTAAATTGCCCAGACTGACTTTGAACTCAGGATCCTCTTCCCTAAGCCTCCTAAGTGACTGAGATTAGAGTTTGTTCCCCTGAGCTCTGTTGAAAATTGTTTTAATGATTAAAAAATAAGTGAAATAATTTGTTCACTGTCACACAGTACTTAGTTAACAGTAACCTTTATTTTAATGGCATCTAAACCTCATTTCCTTCTGAAGTCTCTGCTTTGAATCTCCTTTTCCCTCATATTCCCTCTTACTCTTGGCAGACATTTTAGAAAATACAGAAAAATTTGGAAGATTGGTTTCTTTTCATCTTGAAGTATATCAAGAACTCTATTTATTTTTGCATCCCAAATGGCCTAACCCATGAAATATCCAGTGTTTATTCTATTGAATTTAACATGTCATTATTTTTAATATTAATTCTGTGAGATTATGGAAAGATAAGGGAGTCAGAATCAAAATGTGATAGGTTGGAAACTAGGGTAAATAGTTTCTGGTGATTGTTAGTGAAAAATAAATTCACTGGTATTTAAAATCTTCCTGAAAGGAGCTTGGGACTTGGAGGATGTATAAATAAAAAGATTCATTTAGCTCTGATAATTAACAACATAAACAGAATAATGATAAATACACTAGCTTTATTTGTAAATAACCATTCATGGTCCAAATAATTTGCGTCATTGACAGAGACTTCCTTACTCAACATTTCGATAACTCTCAAATATAATAGTAAAGCCAAACGACTACAGATAATGATCAGTGTTTTTTTACAATAGCTAAAAGAAGGGAGAACAAGCATTCCCCTATTAACTAAACACAGCCAGCCAGGTGAAGTCATTATAACCTTTGATGGCATAGGACAAGAATATAATAAATATTTCTTAGCATACATCCAAATTGAATTTCTATGACCAATTATTACAGTTAATTTTATTTTCTTGAAGTCAGCTTGAATTTAGAAGAGAGCATTAGAGAAATTCACATTAAAACAACACTGAGATTCTATGTTATCTCAGAAAGAATGACCAGAAATTTCATTTCACCCAGGTATTTCCTTTCTATATATCATCGTTCCCCCAAAAGCTAAAGAAACATGTCTTAGCTACTTTTCTCAATGCTGAGACAAAATACTTGACATTCAAAGTTAAAGGAGGAAAGGTTTATTTATTTCAGATCACAGTTTGTAGAGGTTTCAGTACTATAATTGGTGGCTTCAAGAAATAATGACATGGCAGAGGGACATTGCAAGAGTGGAAACAGTTCATGGGAAGCAGAAGGCAGCAGGGAGCAAGCTACAAGTGATAAGCAATACCCTCATTCTATCTTTTGTGTTCCATCCTGGCTACCCACCATTAGTGTGGGTAGCATTCACATCCAGGGTGGGAGACCCTTATCCTGCCCAGAACTATGCCAAACCAGTTGAAAAACAGAAACAGAATGGTTGTGAGTCAGATACCCTACCACTTAAACAAGCCCTTGATTCCAGAATCCCACACTTAATCCCAGTGTCACACATCCTAGATCCAGCCACCTATGAAAAGTCTCACCTATGACTATATGAGGTTGTGGGGGACATCTAGACATAAGTCATAACCACATCATATTGCAGTGAAACATGCATATCCATGTTTGTAGCAGCACAATTCATAATAGCTAAATTTTAGAAGTAACCTAACCTTTATCCTATCAACAACAGAATGGATAAAATAAATGTAGAGTTTATACTCAAAGGATTAGTACTACTCTGCCATAGAACAGAATACACTTGGGTGATTTGTAGGAAATTGGATGCACCTTGAATCCATAATGTTAACTGAAATAAGTCAGACACACAAGCTTAAATAGTGCATGATGTCCCTTATATGACAAATCTACCATGCGAATAAAAGACAGATAATAAGAACTATATCGTAAGAGATATATCTTTCTCAAGTGGGAAAATGATCAAGAATTTGAGGAAGAGCTAGGAGTGGGGGTGATCACAGCACTCAGGAAGCTGAGGCAGGCCTGGGCTACATAGCAAGCTCAAGGCCAGCCTGGAGTACATAGTGAGACCCTGTTTCAACCTCCCCCTCAAAAGAGTTAAGATGTTTTATGTTCATGTACCAATTCCCCACAAGGAATGTAATCATTATGTACTATAAACAATAAAAAATAAAAACAGACTATGAGAACAGAATATGAGAAATAAAAATAACATTAGAATGATGTTATTTTTTGAAGATGCTTAGTCTAGTAGATAAAAATTTTAAACTTGTATAAATTTGAGATTTAAAATTGTAGCTAACCAAGTGTGGTGGTGCATGCCTGTAATTCTAGGAGGCTGAGGCAGGAGCATTTCCATGAGTTCAAGGCCAGCCTGGACTACAGAGTGAAAGTTTGTCTCAATAAAACTATAAAAAATTTTAAAAATATATAATTATAATTAAAGAAGCCTATGAATTCAAGTTCCTTTGAAAGTTACTTTCTCACTTCCCCTTTTTTCCTCCTTCACACATTCATTTTATTTCTGATCTACCAATAGTGAATATAGACACTATTGTAAATCATTGGTCTTCATGGAGTTTTGAAAAGGTAAAAAACTGTTGTCAGTTTCTGAAATGTGAATACAGAATGGCGAAATGAAATCAGAATGGTTGTGAGTCAAATACCCTACCACTTAAACAAACCTACAGAAGCTTATCTTTGGCCTATGTAAATGCCACACCCATGTTTCCACCAGCATTTTAAGTCTTTCATGTAGGTTTAATGGGTGTTTCTGCTTTATGCTATAAAACTGTGCTGTCCTCCTTTTTGCTTTGGTTTGTCTTTATTTTAGTCAATACACATGTGATTCTTGTGCTTTTCATTAATTTCTTATGTTTTTCAAAAAGAATCACCTTAAATCGAGAAGGAGGTATTGACACGAGCTTGCACTGGCATGACATGTATAAGACTGTTGAATCTAGCATTTGTAATGATGATCTGGTAGTTAGGCTTACAGCTAACAATGCTGAACTTGAGAAAGGTAGACTTTGAAGGACTCTAACCAATGTTACAGAATTGAAGGGCACTACGATGCTGTGTTTCAGAAGAGACCAAGAAGGGCCTGTGCTGTGAATATTCTTTCTCCATTTTGCCTCTGGTTTTATTCCTTACTTTACTATTTATTTACTTATTCAGTCCTTCAAATCACACAGATAGACCAGTGAAAGAGGGTGAAACTCCCGAAGAAAAAGGTTTTGGTTTAAGTCGACCAGACCATTATCCATTGTAAATCACTATAAAACTAATTTATAGAAATAGATTTATGCAATAAATGCTACATGTTTTAGGTAGGCCATCTGATTTCGTCTTTGTTATCTGAAAGCTGGGCTACACATGCTTGTTAGTCTTGCATTTCTATGTTGATTATTCTGTTTGCCTTCTTACTGTCCCATGGGTTTTCTACTATTCTCCGCATTGTTATTTATCCTAGAAAACTGACCTCTTCCCATTGTATTACTGAGGCTCCTTCACCTCCTGGATTCCCGTTGAGTTTATGTGTTGGAGCGCAGGTGAGATGAGTGAGAAATCAGAATGTTTATTCCTTGATTCTTCCTGCTTTAGTGCAGTATCTCTGGTGATAACCCCTATAATCCATAAATATAGCTCCCCATTGGTGACTTCTCACTATACTCCAGTATTATTTCCTCTCATCTCTCTCAAGGTTAATAGTTCCTGTTAATGATTAACTGTAGGTGCCTCAAAATTAGTTCATACTAATCATATAAGCAGTAATTTTATTAAAATTCTGAATTTGAACTATTGAGAAGAATTTCGTCAGGACTTTGGTACTTGATACCTAAAATGGCCCCACTCTCAAACTCTGAAGATTAGTATTCTTGGACAAGATTTCTTTCTTTCTTTTCTTTCTTTCTTTCTTTCTTTCTTTCTTTCTTTCTTCTTTCTTTCTTCTTTCTCTTTCTTTCTTTCTTTCTTTCCTCAAAGAAGCATTTTTTTTATTTACAATTGGGGTAGCAATTTCCAGTTTCTTTGTCCTCCTAGGCTTCTTCGATCTCTCCTTGTTCCAAAGATGCATTGCACATGGTTACATTGTTATTGGACAATCTATTTCCTACCACTTTTGAAAAAATTCTCAGCACTTTGATTAAACAGTTTTTGGTCCTCACATTCCCATACTTTTCAACTCTGATAGTTTAATTTCCAGACTCAGAACATTTCCAAATCAGAAAATGCCAGATTTGCACTTTGTCACAAGTAGAGATCAAAGCAGTCTCACTTATTTCCAAAGGTTCTTTAGCTGCCTTTAGATATTTTTAATACTGTGAATCAAAAGACTATTTCTTACAGCTACTATGCAATTAGTACTTTCAAATATTGCAAGACAATGATAATGATTATTACTCTTAGGTCTACTGATAGTGAAAGTACATATTTATCTGTATATGGTGACTTTTATTTGACATGGACCTCAATAGTCTATAAACCATATTCTTGAGTATCACTATCCATCTTTGGGAAGATTTCTTTCTTATTTTATAAAGATAATCTCTCAGCTGAGAAAATGGGAAACTATTGCAAGAAATGTCATCATGATGACAAAAATTATTACCAATGACATCTCTGATTTTAATTATTATTCAAAATGTGATATTTGGAGCAAATGAACACACTGTTTTTTATGTAAAACTACCAACCTAGAAAAGTATTTCTGTTCAACCCAAACTAGAAACCATAAATAGCAGTTTACATTTACTTGGTAGGGAGAATAGTACACCTTCGCAGATTTGACATGCTACGTTGACTCTCGTGCTCCCTATGGTCACACAGCCTTGAGGAATTTGGATGTCCTGATATATCACAGATATCTGATTGGCTTATTATAATTAGGATGATATGCTATATTGATAAAAAGTATCCTATATGTCTTAGTAAAATATATGCATGAAAATGATGGGAAATAGTATGGAATTTGGAAAGCACAGGATTGGTAATCTGCACAAAATGGTCAAAGATAATGAAGCTACTTATGTTTCATCATATCTGCTTACCATCAAAAAGCATCTCCACCATCAGGTTGATAAGATAATTCATCCTTTAGGTGTCAGATAGCCTCTCTCCCTCAAGTGGTTTCTTTGATGGGTTTTAATACAAAGTGATTATATTGGCAAGGATGGAGGTTACGTGTTGGCTCAAGAGTGTAGATTTCTCCTTACCAATGATTATTCACTGTATTAATAAATGATATCAGTGTGAATGCCCTGGTATGGCAATATTCCCCAAGGTGACTTGCTATCACCATCATAGGGGTATAGAAATTTATCTTCAAAGAAATGCACACAAAATGCTATTATAACTTTATTTTAACAGGACTATTCTTTGAGTGCATAGACTGCACTATGTATAGTCGTGATATTCCATAGAAAATGGGTAAAGAAGTCTATTAGAGAGCATATGCCAAACAAATGCACTGATTATCATGCACCTCATTCTTGGAAGAAAGGAATAGCCTGTTGAAAAGAACCAGGAGATGAAATCCTGCACAACTGGGATATTACCATGTAGGATGCAGCACATGCTTTAGATCAATACAAATATTTATTACATCATGTAATTCTTTAAGATTGTAAAACATTTGGTCTCTTTTTCCCTCAGAAATCTTAAGACTTGACTTGTGCAATGGCAAGCAGAAATACCAAATGGCTCCTGGGATTTGGAAGCAGATTTATTTTACATTGACAGGCATTGATTGGGATCAATCCCAAAATAGCAGGCCCTGAAGACTCAGAGAAGGAGGTTTTTATGGGGTCTGCTAGATGAAGTACAAAGGCAGAGAGTGCGTGGCTGTCCTTGACTGGTTCTTACAATACGCGTCATAGTGACCAGCTGTGATTTACGGTGACCGGGTTTCTAACAAACAAAAGTAACAGGACCTGTAATCTGATTTATTACCTGGACAACTAACAAACTGAAGTAGACTGGTTGGGGAGGGGACATTTTCTGCTACAGTTGTAGGCTGCTCTTTCAGATGATTTGAGGATTTTTCAAAAACTCTCATTTATGTAAGTATGAAGATCTTATGTCTGAGATACTGAAGGTTCCATACATTGGTTACAATAAATAGTGATAACTTGTTAAAAGTTTCTAGTATTCTAATGAAAAGAATGTGAACATTTATAAAATCTGTGCTACTATTAGTATTTATGTATTTTTATATTTCATTAAAATATATATGCTACTCATGAATAATATTTCATTTTAAAATGCCTTCAATTTATAAAATTGCCTCCTTAGACCCAATTTATATTTTACATTCTAATTCAAATTCATAGTATATTAATATTGTGACTCTTGCTTTATTTTTGCCAATACTAGTTTAATTTTTAACTATCTTTTTATTTTATTCAGCTCATTATTCTTTGCTTTTATTTTGTAGAAATGGAGCACATCTGGAATTATTTTGACACATCAGAGTTTTTATTTCCTAGGGAGGGTGGCTCGACTTACAGTTCTTATGACAGACTTATTTTTTCTTAGTTCTGGATTTTCTGTAATGTTCTTTTTATTTTTTTTCTGTGTTCTATTTTTTTCAATGTTTTCTTTGTTTTTACATCTGCAATGATTTAAAATTTTAAGCTTTTAAAAATCACTCTTGAGGCTGGGGATTTAGCTCAGTGTCATAAGCGCCTGCTTTGCAAGTGCGACATTGTGAGTTCGATCCTTGGTACCGCAAAAAAAAAAAAATCACTCTATTTTCTACTTTTCTGTTCATCAGAGAGTTGACTATGAAATAGCATGTATCCTCTCCCATTATTTGACTTATATTCTGCTTCATGTTAGCTGATTTTTTCCAGGAAGTACATTTTCTAATCTTTTGTACCCTGGAAATATGAAATTATTTCTTCCACCCTAGTAACAATTTGTCTGTAATCATTTGGATAAAATCATTGATTGTCTGCTGGCATTTTAGTGGACAGTATATGTAAACAGAATCATCAGATAAGATAAAAAGTGGCTGCGAGAAGTGTAAAACTGGTAATTTGCATTTCAGGAGAAAGAGGGAGAGTTAAGACTGGAAAATCTCATTGATAAAACAGAGTACAAAATGGATGTATTTCTGCAAAACTGCTAATGAAGGAGGTAAAAAGCTACGCATGGCAGAATCAAAGATTGCTCCCAGGAAGATCAGTGATATTGGATCATAAAACCAGTCAAACTGTTGCCATAAAGATTTTTCATGGTTAATGTTATTAAAATCTTGGTCTTCCCAAGCTGTTTGATACAGAGTTTCTCATGGAATGGTCATGTCTCATGAGATTTGAAATGTTATCCACCAGATGGGAACTCTGTTGACCAGAGGACTGTGATTTGCAGTGAGTTAGCTAACGTAGCTGCCACCTATCACTAGGGACTTGGAAGAGATAAGCCTTCCTGTGATTTAAACATGCCCTCCATGGTGTATGTGTTGGAAATTTGATTCTCTGTGCAGGAGTGTTGGGAGGTGGAGCCTAATGTGAAGTATTTGGATCACAGGGCACCACCTTAATGAATGGACCGATGCCATGATTGCAAGTTTATTGTTGAGTTTATTACTGAAAGAGTGGATTCCTTTTAAAAAAGATGAGTTTGGCTCTCTTTCCTTCTCTGTCACACCCTTTTTGGCTCTTGTGCTTTCAAAATGGCATATGACAAGATTTTCATGAGAGCCTTGCCCTTTCATGAACTTCATGATGAGCTAAATAAATTTCTGTTCATTATAAATTACCCAGTCTGTGGTATTCTGTTAGAGCAACAAAGAACAGACTAAGAGAATCAATGTCTAGCAAATTGAACAGGTAAACAATAAGCCACCTCAGTTGTCTGAGCTGCTTCTTCTGTGTGCGTGGTTTAGACGCACACAGAAGTATGGAGAACATAATGCTGTTAGTGGAGGTTTTTATCTTATCTCTTTCTACAGTGTTTTAGTATTGGAAAATGCTTTGAAGTTTCAAACAGTGTGACATAGCCTGGGACTAATACACGTCCCTTTCAAACCCTGCTGGTAGGAAAGGGATTGTGTCTCAAGTAAGGAATGTGCTCTGTCCTAGATAACACCACCTGGGTCTAACTCCTGACCCCAAATAGCTGCATGTACTAATTCATTACTGCATGCACTAATTCATTTCTCCTTTCTTGACTTCTGTTTTCTTGCGTCCGAAACAATAGCTGAACTTTGTTATTAGAAGGATTGATGGGCAAAGAATATAGAAGGCTTAGCTATAACAGAGATTCATTAAATGCAATTGGGCCTTCCTCTTTGGTTTAATCTCAAGGTAAATGGTCAGTTTGGAAAATGCTCTCAGCTAATGATAGAAGCAGTTAGGAAATTTCTTCCTATGGATTAGATTATGACACTCGTTTGTTTTGTGGAAATTACTATGGCTGTTCTGAGTCAACAGTTAATTTTCATCAGTCTGAAGAAGAAAAACCTATATTTATAGCTTATGTTAGATAGTGACCTTCAAGGGGAATTGATCAGAATTATGTCCACAGAAGGAATACTTTTGAAGAATAATGGAAAAGTGTAGATTTAAGATTGAAATTAAACATAGCTTTGAAATTTATTCTCCACATGCTAGCTTGGTAAACTGACTGAGCCTTAGTAAAATGTACCATCCATGAAGCTGATTATTAATTTTTCTTTTCCTCTCCCTTCTGAGTGGTCAAAAAGTTCCACTGAATTCTTTAACTCTTTTTTCCACAAAAGTTAATGACTTTAAAGGAAAGTTTTCCACAGCTACCCTATTTCGATGTATAGCTTATTTTTCCATATTGCATTTCAAGTATTCTCTGTATTGGCTTATTACATATAACTCATTTTCATACTAATATGTCAGTGCTTTTTTTTAAGTTTTATTTTTAGTTTATTTATTTACTGTTTTGTGTGTGTGTGTGTGTGCTGGAGCCAGGAACCCAGGGTCTCACACATAAGTACATCCTCCATCACCAACCTGTATTCCCAGCAACTCTTTACTCTTAAAGTATTTAATTTAGAAATACTTTTGTTGGAACTTAAAAAAAATATATTTCAGTAGATCTAGAAATTACTTAGGAAGGAATTTTATGGTTTTACTCTTCCATTGAAAGGTTGACCACGATTCTATATAGATTATGCAAGGTTCAGATAATAGTTTTATATTCTATTTGCATGTTACCCCCCATAATCTGTAAAGTAAATATTATTGAATTCCTCTTTTTGCAAATGGATAAACTGAGGCTTGGAGTGTTCACTAACTTGTCTTATTTTGTATCTAAAGAGAGCTACAGCTAGGATTCAAGGAAAAGTCTTTTCCTATTGTACTATGATATCTTCTGCTTATATGTTCTTCTCATGTTTTGTGTTTTTGACATGAAAATTTAGCATTGATTTTATTTCTAAGGCTTTCATGGTTATTCTTGTGGTGCTGCAAATGACCTCTATGACCAGACCAAATAGGTGTTAGGACCATATCATGGTTGTTTCAGCAATTTCTTCTTGTTGAAGTCGTAAAACATTAGTTATACAACTGAACCCTCTCTTTGGTTTTCTCACCCTCTAGGAAGCTAGCCAGGATCTTGAAGCTGTCATACATATCTTAGATCATTTACCACACAAACATTTACACCCCAAAACACAGTGTTCTAAATATAAATAATGTAGTAATTTCCTCATATGTTTTCATATTTAAAAGGATCGCACATTTCATCTGGAATTCAAGATGAACCAATAAGCAGATGCATTACTTAACAAAAATGTGGGAGGGAAACTCTACCAAAAGCAGTATATTTAAAACAGATGCTCTAGTATCTGAATGATTCAAAGAAAAGAAGAATTTAAATCACAGAATGAAAAAGGAGAAATAGTCACTTAAAAAAAAGTGTGTTACTTTATATTTCAGGAAGGAGATGTGTTAAAATATTTCCTTTGGTTAAAATTAATCAAGCCTGGAAAAATTGATACTAAAGGAGGAAATGGAGTAAAAAGAAATCCTGGAGCTCCCCTGCACTTCACCTCCTGAGCACTGTAAGATTTCCTGCCATGTTAAAGACTCAATAATTGGAGAAACTGGTGGTAAAACAAATGAGTACAGGACGTTTCTCCTCTAATTAGGCTTCTTGACTTATGAAATATAAATTATACCTGAGATGCCTTGTCAAACTCTTACTTCTCAAGCAATTGAAGGCACCTGGCCCACATCTGGGAAATTCACTTTTTTTTTTTTTTACTGGTAAGTGTGTGTACATATAAATGCAAGTATCTCTTCTCTCCGAAGGATTCATATCTGCACTTACTCAACATCTTGCTGAATTTTACTTTCTTTCTAAAATAGTCTCACAGATGTAGGAATATAAAATTAAGGTGAGGAAACAGTTTAAACTTCCCTAAAATTCTTGTATGTTTACCTGTGCCATAGGCTCACCAGGGTCTCAGTCTTCCCTCACTGGGGATTGTATGGAATGCAATCTTTTATTTACAGCCCCTGGCTATCAGGAAAGATAAGGAAGGAACTCAGGTAGGTTCTGAGGCAGAGGTAGAGACAACCTAGGCTGGAAACCTTCTGAAGCAGAGGAAGGACTTCCCAAACCTCTAGGGGCCTCAGTTCTGACTCCCACTGTGTGGTTCTGTTTTTCATGTTTAAATCTTGCTAAGTCTTTCTTTTGAAGTAAGATAGAGTACAGGCCAAGAGCAATCCTAAAATGTATGAGACTATAACTGTTCTGATTCCTCATCTAAAATACACATAAAATTTATAATAGAATTATTTAGCTCTCTATACTGAAGTCATAAATCATGGATTTTCAAATATGTCACTGGGTTTGAAATAATTTAAATAAAACTTATATAACAACTTAAGAACACTTAGGTAAAAAGGAAATAACAGTTAAATTCTTAATCAATAGTTGAATTGGAATATGTTTGAAAGATTTCTTTAACAATCATTGTTAATAAAATATGATTTTAGGAATTATTTCCAATATGATTCATTTTTTAAAATATTGCATTCAGTAACAAATGAATAGCTTTTAAAGTACTCTGCCTATGTAGAGTTGGCATGCTTTTTTAGCAATGTGAATAGAACCCAAGCTTTAAAATCAAACACAAAAACTGAAAATATAGTTAAAAAAAGAATTACTGATTTTCAAGCTCTGTTATCATAAAAGACAAATACATCAAAAAAAGAAAATATGGACTCACCAAAGATGGCAGACCTAGAGGTAGCAGGATATGGAGCCTCTCTGACAGAGACAACTCAAATGCCAGAATAGAACACCCTGGATAGACCCAAACAGAGGGAGATAAACTCTCTCAACCCAGGAAGAAACTGAAGGGAAACGAGCTGCTCGAATATGAAGTCCCAGGGGCTACCATTAGAGGAGCTAAGATTGACAAGCACTGCACTCTTGCTGAGCCACCTGAATTCATGCCCGAGATCCACTTGAGGGACTGAACCCACGCAGAAGCCACTGGCTTGAGGGGCCGGAGTGTGGAGCTGAACAGCTCTGCACGCGGCTTGCCTGGAACCGGCCCTGCACGCGACCCACCTAGAGGCACCATGAATTTGTGCTGCAGCTGCACTGAGGTCAGAGGTCGGGGAGCCCAGCAGTTCTTGGGGACCAGCATCAACATGCGGTGAGTGATGGGAATGGGACCCTCCTGCAGGAAAGGGCAACCAGCTAGATGACATATTGGAGTTGGGCAGGTCCTGGCTCTGTAAGGAAGTGGTTTCAGTTGGTTGCTCCCCTCGCAGAATGGATTGGAGGGATCTGCTTGGACTGGTCTTGGACCCAGTGGGTCATCACAAATCAGTTAGTTCCCTGAGGGCGGCACACATGGATGCGGTGAAGGCCTGCAAAGGTCGACTGGCCAAGGGGGGAGGAGTCAGTGTATACTACCCTTGGCTTGAACTTCACTCTCTGATAGCGGACGCCCCTAGCCTGCATGTGGCAGGAGAGCCCTAACCAACAAGAAAAGGGGCTGGGAATTACACTATACACTTGTATGAAAGGAACCAAAAACATGACGAGAGAGAGAAATAAGAAAAATCCCCCAGCCCCCAAACCTGAGAATATTGATCGATGAGAAGTCAGCAGACATAAAGAGATATAAAGACATAAAGTAGACATAAAGAGATATCTTCAGGACCTCGTAAACAAGATCAAAACTGAAATATTAATTCAAGTTAAAAAAGAAATAAGTAGATTAATAAAAGAAAGGCTGGGTACCTCTCAAGAAGACACAGACAGAAGAATGGAGGAACACAAAAGGAGAGAAACGTTCAATGAAAAATATAAAAAAACCTAGAATTCGGGCTGGGGATTTAGCTCAGTGGCATAAGCGCCTGCCTGGCAAGCGCGAGGTCGTGAGTTCGATCCCCAGTACCGCAAAAAAAAAAA
>PVJX010040919.1:0-14925 GCA_004027295.1 Dolichotis patagonum | reverse complement strand
CCCCCTACGACTCCCTGCTGGTCTTCGACTATGAGGGCAGCGGGTCCACAGCAGGCTCGGTCAGCTCCCTGGACTCTTCCAGCTCTGGGGACCAGGACTACGACTACCTGAACGACTGGGGGCCCCGCTTCAAGAAGCTGGCGGACATGTACGGGGGCGGCGAGGAGGACTAGCTGGCCTCCGCCTCCCTCGGGACCAGAGACGAGAGCAGCGCTCGGACAGGAGGAGCAGGGCTCTGCAGGGGCAGGGGGCTTCCCGACCTGCCCTGCGGCCCCTCAGACAGACGACAGACGGACGGACGGACAGACGGACGGACAGACGGTGGGAAGGGGACGGCACGGTGCTGGACCTTGCCCCGCTGCACCGCAGCCGCCGTGGACAGACGTGAAGGGAGCGCCAGAGGCACTGTCCTGACTTGAATTTCCTAGAACAAACGCACTGCTAAGAAAACAAAAAACAAAAGTGCCTTTTGGTACATGTGTCAGAGCCCCCCACTCAGGAGTGACTGGAGCAGCAGACCAAGGCCCCCTCGGCCGACCAGGCCCAGCCCAGCCAGTCCCTTCAGACGGTGTGGGGAAGGGGCCCCTCCGGGCTTTTTCTTTTCATACTGAAGGGGAAAAAAGGAAATAAGAGTGTGGGGTTCGAATCCCAACAGCCTTTGCAGTACAGTGGGAGTCTCCTGGGCCCCTCTGGGACTTCCCGAGGCCACAGGCAAGGACTGGCCAGGCCTCTGATGGCCAGAGCCGAGGCCAAGGCCATGTGGAGCTGATCACCTCAGCCCCACTCCCAGATGCTGTAAATAGCCGGGGTCTGGGGGCTCCCCCTCTGCCCTTGGCCACCCCTGCGTCCCCCCAGTCCACCAGACGAGCTGTCACTCCAGTGCCACCAAGCTCCTCCTTGCTTTTGGTCCAGGAGAATGTGCTGTCCAAGAAGCCAGTGTCCAGCAGCACCCTGGCACAAGCCCAGGACCCCATCAGAGGCCCCTGCACACACAACAGCCCCGACCGCCCTTGGCCCCCACGCCTGCCCTGCAGCTGGGGACGGCCTGTCAGTGACCGGGCAGGTCAGGTACCAGCACCAACCTCAGTGGACTCAGGCAGCCCCTCTGTGTCCCCCGGCCCATCTGACCTGAGCACCTGACACTTGGGAATTGCCGGGGACCCCAAGGACCCGCTCCAAGCAGTTGCCCAGTCACGGACGCCTCTGGCCTCCACAGCCCAGACACCATCGCCCTCCTCTCCTTCGGACTCACGTCTCCAGCTCTGCTGTTTCCGTGGAAAGCTCCTCTCAGGCCTGATGGGTGGAGTGAGGCAGCTTTGCAGACTGAGAGAGAACCGTGCCGGACCCCTGCCACTGCTGTAAAAGGAGCCTGGGGTATCTGCATCTGGGCGGGGTGTTCTGCGCTCAGAAAGCTTTCTGGCTCAGCCCAGGGGCCCCGGTGTGAGGCACTCCCTGGGCACCTCTTGGGGACGGTGGGGGGAGGGGGCTCCAACATTCACAAAGGGCAAGGGTGCTGGAGCCCCGCCCACACCTACTTCTGGGGTGGGGAGGGTGGGGGTGCCAGGAGCAGTACACTCACCACCTGGGGGCTCTGACTGTTGCTAAGGTTGCCCCCTTTTCTACACAGCTTTGGCCTAAAGACACCCCAGAGTAGACAGCGCCAAACTCGTGGGTGTGTCCCATTGGACGTCAGGGTTCCCCTAACCAAACTCATCCCCCACTCTGTCCTCCCAGAGCGGAGGCGGGCTCTGTCCACACTGACCCCTTCCAGGACTGCCCGGGGAGGGTGGGGGGCGCTGCTGCCTGCAGCCTGCCCATCTCGCAGAGGGGCTCCCCAAGGCCAGGGAGGGTCCCCATCCCAGCCGTGCTATGCAAATCGCTTGAGTCTGGCAGCCAATGAGATGGTTCTGAGTGTCTGGGGGGTGTGGTCATTGGAGGGGCTGCTGCCCCAGGGCTGGGGGATGGGAGCTGGGAGTTTGTTTTTGCTTTTGGACAGTTCATCCTTCCAGAAGTTCTGAGCCCGAGGGGTGTGTGTGGGTTGTTTGAAGTATGAGGCAGCCATGAACTGCTTTCTTTGACATCCCAGGGCCTCCTTGGGCCCCCAGACTTGGCCACAGGAGACCAAATCCATGGAAGGCCTGCTTCGCTGCCACCCTGCAACTCCTCACTGCCAACCTCCCCCATTTCCCCAAATCACAAAGATTGAGGCTGCTGCTCCAGCTGGGGGGACATCCACGGGGGCTTCCCTAACAGCTGGACAGCTTCACCCTTCACCCCACACTCCGGTCAGCCCCCAGGGCCAGGGAAAGATGGGGTTCCCACGCCCTCCTAGACCCATCTCAGAACTCCACCGGAGGCCAAGTTAGCGTTAGCCAAGCGTAAAATCAGTGTCAAATGTTGTCTTCTGTAGCTTGTAGATACAACCTGTCTGTGGCCAGGCAGTCAGCTCCCGGCAGGGGGCAGGGCGCAGCGCGGCTCCTTCATCGGATTCGCAGGAGAAACTCGCCCTGCAGGGCGACATGTCCAGCACACACTGGCCTTGGTCAGCCCAGTGGGCCCCACGCGTGGCCAGCAGGCTTTCTCTTTCTCGTGTCTTTCAGCACTTCCAAAATGCTACGCCTCCTGCCACCCAAGGGTCAGGGCCTCGGAGGTACCTCAGTTTCCCTAGTGGGAGTTCATGGTCCATTGTGGTGACAACTGTTCCCTCCAAGGTAAAAAGTCAGGGGAAAGAGTGTCTCGATTCCCACCGCAACTAAAAGAAACAACGCCAAAAAGCCAAAACGGACCCCACACCCAGAGCACTGCACACACCAAACAGGCCCTGCTCCGAGCGGTGGTCCAGCCGGGAACGTCCGTGGGCACCTGGAACGCATTTTACTTTTTATTTCTCTCTTTTCTTCATTCTGATTTTTTTTTTGCATGTTTCTTTTTGGAAATGGACAATGTGTAGCAGCCCGCATGACCGTGGTTGTTCTGGGAAAGAGCCTGGCGTATGATGTGTGCACACTGCAGCGCTGAGCATTGCGCGGTTAGACAACTGTTCCGACTTCTTTTGTAATCGTCAACAGCACAACTATTTTGTATTGTTGTTTGTATCATTTTGTACCGAAAAAAAAGGGAAAAAAAAAGGGAAGAGTTGATGTTTTCAATGTGTTTTTAGTGGCAGGCAGTCTTGGTTCCAATCGGAATAGCATCTTTGCAGAATTGTCGTGTACCGGAGCAGAGTCAGGCGCTGGCACCCTGCTCCGGAGGAGTGAATAAAGTCCCCTTTTAAGTAGCTGCCACGGATGCTTGTTTCTTGCCTGCGGTGCAGGAGCTGGCGGTGTTCAGGGCCAGCCACTTAATGAACAGGGAGGTTGGTGTCACAACTGGGACACACTCTCGCGGCAAAGGTTTAGAGAACAAAAAAAACAGACTTCCTGGGGCCCATCTTAGGTTCTCTATAACCCCAATAACTGGGTGGTCTGGCCAAGGACTCTGTACTGTTTTATTTTATTTTTATTTTTATTTTTATTTGTGGAGGGGGATTAACCCAGGGACTCCCTCGTGCTAGCTGGCCACTGTCCCACTGAGCTACACCAGCCAATTTCTAATGCTTTATTTTGAGGCAGGGTCTCACCAGGTTGCCCAGGTTGGCGATTCTCCTGCCTCAGCCTCCTGAGTGGCTGGGATTACAAGTGTACATCGCCACACCTGGTGAGCAAACACTTCCTGGGCACCTGACGGATGTGTTCCAGGCACTGTCCTGGGCCCTGGGAAAACAGACATGAACAAAACCAGGGCCTTTCTCATATTTCTGAGGCCCCCTCCATGCCATAAGTGCAGATACTGGCGTTCTCAGAAGTTATAAATCCAGCTAACAAACTTTCTCCATGCTTGTCCCACAGCATGTACACCTTTGCTGACGCCATGGAAAACCTGGTTCAGATTTACAATGCCCAGATCTTTGTGGCAGCAAAGAATGAGCCAGGCCTGGACCCAATGCCCACTGCCAGCTCTGTCCAACCTCACAAGGGACACATGTTCCAGCCTACAGGTCCCAGATTCACCTACAGTTCCCAGAAACAACATCCCCTGGGCCCTTGCAGGGACACACCTGCAGGAGAGGCCTGTGCCTGCCCGAGAAGAGCAGCAGGGCCTGGAGCCCAGAGCACAGTCTGAAGGGTGAGTGCCCAGCCCCTGGGCACTGCGCACTCCTCCCACTTGTAGGGGCCAAGCAGTGCTTCAGGACATGTCTCTGCACACACACATGCACATACACACGTGCACACACATGCACATGCACACACATGCACACGATCCCCACACATGTGCATGCACACCAATGAGCTACAGCAGGTAAAACAACCGCAGCTCAGAGCCCAGCCTCACAGGGGCCTAAAGCCCTGGCACCACCCCACCTGCAGCTCCCTGGGCCTGCACTACACTGTGGGCCCTTGCGGCTCCTCCCAGCTGGCTCACGTCAGCGCCTGTGCTCCACACCTTCATCATCCCACTTACCTTCCCTGCCTTCCTGTCACTGCCTTGCCCCAGGGAAGGGACCTGGCAGGGCCTGCATCCCCAGGATGGGCCTCCTGGGATAGCATCGCTGGTTTGAGGCCCTCTTTGCTGGGGGCCTGGACACCACATGAGGTCACAGTACAACTCAGTGACCTCTGCGTCAGCGCAGGCTACAGTACTGGTGCTGTCCCCACTTACTGAGGCTCAGGCGGCTGGTGCATCCCGGTCTAGCATTCCCTGAGCACCCTGCCCCACTGAGCTGCCACCACTGACCCCAGCGGTTGAATGTCCAGACCTTGTCCTGTCTAGGGGAGGAGATGTAAGCTCCAGAGCCTTGCCCAGTATGATGCCCATGGCCAGGGCTTCCACACACATGGGTCCATGGACACTTGGGCCCTTGTGGGGAGCCCAGGAAGCCCCCTGCCAGGAAGAGGAAAGACGCAACCATGCCCAGCCTGTCCCAGGCCCCTTCACTGGGTTCCCACAGGGGAATCGGCCAAGGAGAACCCCTGAAGCCCAGGGAGCAGAACTACTTTCCAGGAGCTGGGTGGCCTCCCAGGGACACAGGCAGCAGAAGGACCAGGGCAGTGGACACAGACAGCAGACACCCCCAAGCTCAGGCTCAGACTGACCAAGCACTCATTAGAACCAAAGCCTTGACTCCACCCTTGCAAATGGGATGAGGCCTTCATGAATAAGCTTCTGCCAGTGTCACACTTGATGCCCTTCCTCCTGCCACCAGGACAAGGCACACAGCAGCCAGGTGCCATGTTGGAAGCCATGCTGCCAGCTAGTGATATGGTGTGACCCGATCCCTAAGTGGGCACCACACTCTGCAGCCTGCACCCTTCCTTGGAAAAGGGATCAGTCCAGAATCCCTCCAAGGCAGAGGCCTCAGGATGGGCACCTCGCTGTCACACCACCTCTCTCCCTCGCTCACTGCCCCACCTCTGAGCAGAGCTGGTTCCTCATCCTGCACCCCCCAGGCCTTCCTCTGGCACAGACTTGCATACACAATGACTTGTGTAACAAAAAAACACTCACAGTTAATTACAGGTGCAGCTGATAATTGCAGGCACAATTAGGCACTTGCTAATTTTGAGGGTACTGAGCAGCTAATTGAATTCACAATTAGGCAACTGCTGTGGCCAGGACAGACAGTCCTGGGGGGGCATGGTCCTGTAATCAGCCTCCTGGGGTGAGGCCCTTTGAGAGGCAGTCAGGCTGCCGGTAAAGATGCGCTCACAGTCCAGGCAGGGCCTGGCTGGCCCAGAGGCAGGACTGGGCAGAAATGGCCTGAAAAGTCCAGCTTCAGACGCTTTGCCTGGAGGCCTACAGGCCTTCTCTTGGGTCACCCGGCCAGGCAGAAGTAGCTGTGCTCTGCTCCAGGCAGGTTCAGAGCCACCTGCCCACGGATCAGCTGCTCGGCCAGGAGTCAGCAGATTCACCTGCAGGTAGGCGAAGGAGACACGATCCAGCCAGCTTCTGGGCCTCTGCAGCCCCATGGACACAGACACGCACGCACGCCCACGCGTGCACTCATGCACAGGTGCGCGCACACGCTGCCCGCCTCAGCCGTGGGCCTGGTGCTGTCCAAGGTGCTGACTCCTCGACTCTGCGCCCAACCCAAGATCCCAATCCAGAGCTCGGGGTCTACAGCGAGTCCCTTCTGCTTCTCCTTTCACCAAAGAGAACCTTCCTCTCGCGTTTGCTTATTCATAACACTGCTCTTTTAAAAGCCCAGATGCTTAGTTACATAAATTCTCTGTTGGTGCGGAAAGAACGAGTCCTGATACCAGCAGGGGTGCACACCTGTAATCCCCACTCTGGGATGCGAAGCAGGAGGACGGCAAGTTCAAGTGCAGGCAGGGAAAGAGCTTTTCTCGGAGCAAAATACTGAACAAGGGCTGGGGGTGTAGCTCAGTGTGAAGGTCCTGGGCTCCGTCCTCAGTACCTCAAAAAAATAAATAAATACAAATGGTGCTCTAAGCTTGGCAGCTGTGAGCATTGGATGTTATTAACTCTGTCCTGGGGAGCTGAGCAGCCCCAGCGCCCCCACTCCGGTGGCACAGCCCAGGCAGCAGTGAGTTTTCAGCCTGAGCCTGGCCAGTCCCGTTCCTCCTGTCCCCCTCCAGGCTGGAGACCTGGGGCGAGTCCCCTCAGTCTCCAGGCTGATGCCTGCTTGCAGGGAGGAGTTGGGAGGGTGAAGAGAAACGGGGTGAGGGAATCTGCAGGGCCCCAGGGCTCGTCCAGTTCCGTGGACAGCCCTCCAAGGGCACACGCTGCTCTGACCCAGGATAGGGCGTGAGAGGTGTGCAGAGCCTGCCATGTGTGGGGAGCACAGTGTGAACCAATGGGCAGGAAGTGTGGGGCACAACACAGGGAAAGGCATGCACTTAGAGTGCCACGCATGTGCATGGCGTGCATAGAGTGCTCGGCATGCATGGTGCATGGCATGCACTGTGTGTGGTCTTGGAGGCCTTGTGAACCTGTGGGTCAGTGCCTTCCACAGAGCAATCGCTGGACCGGACCCGGGCCTTCTGCCCCTGCCAGGAGGGCAGCAGACTCCCTCCACAGGTGCAGAACCTGTGGCTCAGAAGGGGCTTCCAGAGCTGGGGTGTAGCTCAGTGGCACAGCGCCTGCCTGGGAAGCACAGGTCCCAAGGTTGATTCTTGGTGAAGAAGGAGGAGGAGGAGGAGGCGGAAGAGAAGAAGGGGGGGAAGGGGAGGATAAGTGGGAAAAGGAGAAGGGGCCCCAACCCACTCTTTTCAGAAAAGTGACACTGGCCAGCTTGACTAGAAACAGCACTCGGTGGCCAGGTGAGGGCCAGGCTGGTGTGGACTTCTGGCCAGTTCAGGCCAGAGGCCGCTCTCTGCACCCATCCTCATCCCGCCCTCTTCACAGCACCACCAGGAAGTGCCCCAAACCCCAGACGGTCTCCGCAGCTGTGCACTGCACACAGCTCTGGCTGGCCCTGCTGGTCACACATCCATCCCAAGCTGTGACACGGCCACTGGGGCTGTGAGCCCATCTGGAAGGCAGGCACGGGGCAGGCGTCCCAGAGGAGGATGCTTGTGCAATCTTGTGCCTCAGTTCCCTCAGAGGAGCCCCTGGAGACCCTCAGGAGGATGCCAGGGTGACAAGGGCAGGGGACAGAGGAACGCCCAGAAAGTCCTGTGCACCAGTGGCCTCCTGAACCACATGGCATGGTGGGAACAGAGTTCACAGCCTCAGAAGTGCACTTGCACGGTATCTGCCGCTGACTGCCCTTTTCTTTCCTTTTCAATTGATGGAGAGGTTGCCATGGAAACCACTGAGGTAGAGGCAGTGTCAGGCCCTGGTCAGCCTGGGCCAGCAAGGGGGCAGGGGCAGGGCAGCAATAGCTCCTGGAAATTCACTCCACCGCCTTCTTTGCCCCCTGGCCCAGGACAGGGACAGACACCAAAGGCCCCTCCTGGGCAGCCTGAGGACAAGGCCAGCTCTCTTATGCATGTCTCTGAGGCTCAAGAGGAAACCGCTACGGCCTCCCAAGACAGAGCCAGATGCCAGGACAATGGCCAGGGCAGAGGGGCCCCAAAAGGCTGACCGGGAAG
This sequence comes from Dolichotis patagonum, assembly GCA_004027295.1. Classification (NCBI taxonomy): domain Eukaryota; kingdom Metazoa; phylum Chordata; class Mammalia; order Rodentia; family Caviidae; genus Dolichotis; species Dolichotis patagonum. Next base: position 6,832 of record PVJX010040919.1, on the reverse strand, counting down.
GTCAGGGCCAAAGACCAAGACCACAGCCTGCCCAGTCTGCTCGCCTGAGAATGTGGGGTCGCCTGCTGCCGTGCCTGGGGCTGCTGCAACACGGACTGCGTGGCCTGGCTTAGGACAAGACCTGTCCTGAGTCCTGGGGCCACAGTATCCCTGCATTGCAAGTCAGGCAGCCAAGGGCGTACCCCTCACTCCTCCCCAGCTCCCTGCTCGTGGCAGCCCCACTCAGCACCTGCCTCTGCTCCTCCCCACCTCCCCTTCAAGGGTAACTCTTGCTGGACATAAGGCCCAGACAGCTGCTCCAGGATGACCCACCTCAGTTTGAGACCCTTAACTTGCATCTACCTTTTCTAAATAAGGTCACAGCCTCAGGTTCCAGGGATTGGGACCTGATGTGTTTCAGGCAGCGTATTTTAGCCAGCTGCAGCTGTCAAACCCAGGTCTCAGGAGGCTGAGGCAGGACTGCTACAAGTTCAAGGCCAGCCTGGGATATGTAACAAGTGTAAGGCCAACCTCAACTACACAGGGGTTGAGACCCTGTCTCACAAAAAATAAAACACATTAAAAAGATATTTTAAAGCCACACCAATACCCACACACACCTCTCCACCTACCTCTCAAAAGAACATCCAGATTCTCCAAGGGAAGTGGAGGGCTCGGCATGGGACAGGAGAGGCTAGACCAGTCCCTCTCTGCCCACAGCTGCCTCCACCCTCTCCAGGGCTCCCCCAGGAAACATTTCGTTGATTGTCCCATTTGCAGCACAGAGAAGTGAGCACCAGTCCCTCACGTGGGCGTCAAAGGACACCCATGAGTCGCAGCAGTGTGGGGCAGGGCTCAGGGCTGTCCAAGAGGCAGAGCGCATGCCCTCAACCCAGGCTGCGCTGGGCAGAGCCACCTCTGCAGGCTGCAGGCCGGGCTGCCCACAACTGCTGCCCACAACCACTGCCAGAGCCGGACACACATCGTGCCGCCTCTCCTCCAGCCGGGCGCCAGTTTCTGACCCTCGCAGCAGCTGCATGAGTGCACCCAGCTTCCAGTCACCCCGCAGCTCCACGGGAAAGCAAGCGAGGCCTGGCAGGGTGAGACCTGGCTCCACACCCCAGGGCGCCTCCTGCACTCGGGCCTCGGCCCACTGTCCTGGATTCCAGAGTCCCTCTGGGGCTTGTTTTGTTTTCAGCTAACGTCGGCACATTTTATGTAAGTTATCACGAAACGAGCAGCATGACGACACAGGGCCAGCGTTTACGGGTATTCGCTTCCGGGCAGCTGACACCAGCCGGGCGGGGGGAAGCCGGTCCCTGCCCCCATCAGGCAGCCCACACCGGGCGTCTCACCCAAGGCAGAGACACAAGCCGGAGCTCCGCCCCACAGCCCGCTGTCAGGGACCTCTGCCCACCAACACCCGCAGGCCAAGCCAAGTGGGGGTCAAGAATGGGACCCACAAGGGGAAGGGTGGGGCGAGGTAGGGCGGCAGGCGCAGGGCCCTCCAGTCAGCCCCGTGGGAACCAAAGCCCCGCTCCTGGCTCCCCAGCTGGAAATACATCCACCCCAAGTCCCAGGCTCCCCCACTGCCGTCCTCCAGCAGAACTGCGCCCTTGACAGGCCGGCCTGCAGGGCCTGCTCCGGGCACTCTACCTGACCTGTCAGTGAGCTGGCAGCAGCCTGCAGGGGGTGAGGGACGCACGGGAGAGGCACTGGCATATCCTGGCTGTTAGTGAGCCGTGATGGAACCACAGCCTCACCCGGACCGGTGACCGCTCACATGAACATAAGGTCTGCAGCCCTTGAGGCCAGGTGCACGCGCCTCCTGGGACCCAGGTCCACTCTAGCTATGGGGTTGGCTCAGCCTGGCTGGGCCCCTGCCTTGCTGGGCACCAGCTTCGCTCCCAGCGCTGCAGGGAGTGTCGTAGCCAGGCGGAGTCTGGGCTGGTGCGGGGCTGGGGCTCCAGGGTGGGGCGCTTCTGAGTCAGCTGGCCCAAGACCCTAGGGCTCTTTGGGGTGCCCACAGACAAGACGCCTCTCAGCGATGTCCCCAGCACAGCTGCCCAGCTGCCCTGCCGCACGCCAGACCCCAGCAGGACAGCTCAGTTCACAGGCCCTTTCCTGGGCCTCTCTCTGCTTTGCTTGTTTCACACAAGCTGGACCTGAGGTATATTTTACCCACAAGAAAATTCACCCACTGTAGGTACAAAGTGATGAGTTCTGACAGCTGTGTACGGCCATGTGGGCACACTTCCGCCACCCCACGCCGTCCCGCGGGCCTTCTGCAGTCACCCACCTGGCCCTGGAAGCACCACTGTGCTCAGTGCTGCCTGGATCTACGTTCCTGGGCTTCCCTGTAGGGAGTCCGGCCTTTCTCCACACACGGCACATTTTTACTGCCAAACAACTTTCCACTGTGTGTGCGCGCGCACGCGTGTGTGTGTGTGTGTGTGTGGGTGGGTGTGTGTGTGTGCACTAAAATCTGCTTTATCCACTCACCTGCTGATGGAGATCTTAGCAATAAAGCTGCTGTGAATGTGTAACTCGGAGGAGGAAAGGTTTACTTCGGCTCGCGGTTTCGGGGTTCCGGTCCAGGGCCAGCGGGCTCCATCGCTGTGGCCTGAGGTGAGGCAGGAACAGCCAGAGGAGGAGTGTGATGAGCAGCTGTTCATGTCGCTGACGGCCAGGAGGAGGAGCAGCGGGAATACGGGGATGAGCCGGTGGCTTCTTCCTCGGTCCCCCAGCCTACGGGACAGTCCCGTCCACATTCAAAGCAGCTCGCCCTCCTCAGCATGGGCCCCACTCGCCGGTGGCCTCTGGGAACATCACAGACCCAGCCGCAAGTGTTTCTCGCCCGCCAAGCTGTCTGTCAGGATGAGCCGTGACGCACACCTGACTGGTCCGGTAAAGTGCAGCTGTAGTTCACTGTGCCTCTAGCTTGCATTTCATTACTGGCCTCTGGTACTGAGCATCTGCTCACGTGCTGACTGCCCTCGATACACCTTTGGTAACTTGGCTGGTTAAATCCACCGTGCCACTACGCTTCCTTCTTTACACTCAGCTGCACAGCTGCCCTGCCTGGGGTCAGTTCATTCCTTGGTACAATTCTCCTTCAGCCCGAAGGGTTTGCTTTAAAACTACTTAACCTCAAGTTCATTGTAACATTTTTCTTTTTGTTTTTTGTTTTTTGGGCTTTTTTGGTGCCAAGGATCGAACTCATAACCTCGCGATTGCCAGGCAGGCGCTTACGCTACTGAGCTAAATCCCCAGCCCCTTTTTATAACATTTCTTGGGGTGAAGGTCTGATGGTGAAGGATTCTTTCAAGTTTTGCATTTCTGAAAGCCTGTCACCTTTCTTAAAGGTAAAAAATTAGATAAAGAATTTAAGCTTTTTAGGTGCTTCAAAGATGTTCCACTATTCTCTAGTGTGCACAGGTTCCAAAAAAACCTTCCATTACCCTCACCTTTGTTCCTTAAGATCTGTTTTCCTTTTTCTCTTTTCTTTCTTTCTTTCCTTCTTTTCCTTTTCTTCTCTTTCCTTTTTTCCTTTTTTTGTCAGTACTGAGGACTGAACACAGGGCCTTATGCATGCTAAGCAAGCACTATGGCCTGAGCCCTTTTTGATTTTCTTTTGGAAAGATGAACGTGGGAGTGCTCACTTATAATCCCAGAACATGCAAGGCTGAGGCAGGAGGACTGCCATGAGTTTGAGGCCAATTTAAGCTACATACCAAGACCCTGTCTCAAAAAAACAATCAACCAAAAAACCACATAGATAAATTTTTTGAGACAAGGTCTTGCCAAATTGCTCCAGCTGGCATTATACTTGGGATCCTCCTGCCTCGGCATCCTAAGTGCCTAGGATTACAAGTGTGTACCATCATGCCCAGCAAGATTTTCTTTATTAAAGCCATTTGATTTTTATGTACTTTGATGTATGTGTTTAATGAATCTTGTGCTTGAGTTTCATTGAGCTTGCTAAATTTCATCAAATTTGAAAATTTTTCAGCCATTATTCCAATACTTTCCTGCTTGTCTTCTCTTGGAAACTTCCACCATACACACCCCAGCTCACTCCGTGTTAGCCCCACACAGCCCGCCCATGCTCAGGGGTCATACTCCTTTGTCCCTGTGTAGTAGTCAGCTTTCCCATCACCGGGATGCAGTACCCAACACACACAGCTTAAAAGAGGAGAGGTGTGATACGGCTCACGGTTTGGAGGTCAGCTGGCTCCCAGGCAGGGGCATCACGGTGGGAGGGCGTGGTGCAGCGAGTCTGAGCAGCCCGTGACGGCCAGGAAGCTGAGCAGGGAACAGTGCAGGAGAAAACTGGCCAGGGACCAGATCAGTACCCACGTCACACCTCCATGACCAACCCAGACACACCAGGAGCATGCTTTGCCAATCTACCAAGCCTCTCATAACCCAAGGACGATGGCAGTCAGGATTAACAGCACGGACACCCCTTGGCCACTTCCCACCCAAAACATCTCCTTAAGCCATACTTAATCTCCAAGTAAAGACAATGGCAACTCCATAATTGTACCTAACACAAAACAACTAACCTGCATGAACCTGGAAACTCAGTAAGTCCTTCCTCAATGTTTCAACAGTCCAAGCTTTTTCAAAAGTCCAAGTAGAAGTTTCTTCAGAGATTCAAGGCCAACTTTTAGCTGTGAACCTCTGGGAAAAAATTAAGAAAAACAAGTTACACAGCCTCAAAGTACCACAGTACAGGGTAACACTTCCATTCCGAAAGGAGGGATAGGAGGATTGACAAGACTGGAGCTCTGCAGGGCCGATGTTAGAACCGCAGGTCCACACCTGGCTTCTGGGGTACACAGAGGTAAAATGTGTGTCCCAAAGGCTGTGGTGGCCCAGTCCTGTGACCATGCCAGGTGCAGCCACGTGGCCTCTCTCCCTCAGGCCAGCTCCACTCAGAGCCCACAGTGCTCCTTGGCAAATATTTCATATTCCTGCATCTCCAACGTCCTGGGGTTCCCACCACATTGCAGGCTTCACTGCCACAGTTTCATGGACTCCACTTTCCCAGGCTCCTCCCCTGGCCTGCCAGGCCCTGGAATCTGGACGGAGGCCACAGCTCTTGTGATCTGCACACCAGTACCACTAGCACCACTTGCTGATGCTGAGATTGTCTGTCAGCTGAAGCAGAAATTAGGGCCCCCTGGCACCATGGCTCTAACGGCCTCTGAGCACCTGGATGGCTGAGTACAGTGAAAAGAATCCTGGGAAACAAATTTCCTAAAAGGCTCTTCCCGAGCGGCAGCCTACGGACGCTCTTCTCGAATGAAAAAATGACTTATATACTTGAAGCCTGTGATAAGTGAGGCACTGCTAATTCCTGAGACATCCTCAAGGCATCTTTCTTCTTGTTTCTGCATAAAGTACTTAGTTTCTTTTTAATGATGCTAACTTTTTCACAGCCTCCTCTTTTGACCCGGCCTTATCCATGACTCCCTGCATTTCCCCCCCAATTCTCACTACAAATCTGGTTAAAAGCAGCCAACAGAATACACACCACAGCGAAGGCTGTGTGGCTTTGGAATTTCACCAGCCAGGTCAGCGAGTTCACCCCCTTCACCTCAGCTTCCTGCAAAGTCTCAGGGCTTGCGACAATAAAACTGCTGGCAGAGTGTAATGCTCGTGGCCTGTAGGCCAACTGCCAGTGGAGTCCTTGTTCCAAACTGAAGTCTCCTGAGCCTGGCCTTTCCTGTCTGTATTCTTATCAGCTCTTATTCTGCTCTTCTGAGCTTTGATCAGAATCATTAAGGCCCTGTTTACAGCACTCTGGGGCTCCTCTGGACTGCTTCTCTAACTGTTTCCAAATACCTCCTGCAAGGCATTTCCAAAACCTTCTAAGCCATATAATCAGGTAGTCACAACACTCTGTATCAATTTTATCTATGAGCATTCCCATTCCTGGTACACAATATTTGACACTCACAATTTAAAGGAGAAAAGATCTAATTTGGCTCATGGTTCAGGGATTTGTGGCTGAATCCTCATGGCTGGCTGGCTGGCTTCAAGGTAGAAATATCACAGAAGCTCATGGCAGGGCAGGTCTGCTTAGTTCACGGCAGCCATGAACGAAGGTAAAATAAGGCAAAATAACAGCAGGGCAAAATAGGTGTCATGGACTAAAAACTGGGGGTCAACTTAACACCAGCTGAATTAAATCAGCATGGGGCTGAGGTAGACGGCCCACCTGAGGAACGCTGCCTGCATAAAACAAGACGTGGGGAGGAAGAGTGAAGCATTGTGGGTTCTCCTACGTGTTGCTGTTTGGAGCCATTGGTTCTCCTGGAGAGCTGGTCATGCTGGCTCCCGATATGAACTCAGCTGTTCTCATCGTCGGAGGAGCTTGGGGCCTCATTGTCACTGAGGATGGCTGTGGTACTTTTCAGGGGGGTCCTGGTCCCTATTTTGAATGTTGTTTCTTGGCTCCAGTGTAGGACCCCTCAGCCTGCTGGCACAGATCCTTCACCCCACTGGCATAGACTTTCTAGCTTCCACTGCTGACCTCTGGGCCTTCCCAGTGCAGATCCATGAAACAGACTTGCATGGGTCATTGTTGTGGGCTTTAGGCCTCCAGCTGGACTCACAGGAGGCACTGTCATGGGCTCCGGGTCTTCAGCTGGACCCATGCAGGACCCAGACCCTCGGCTGCATTTCCCAGGTCTTCAGTGTTGTGCACAGGTTTCCTGCACTTTGTCGTTTTAAGTCTGGGTGACCATCATAAAATAATACTATAAATCCTGTGTCCTGTATTGTAATTGTTTGCCTTGCAACCCCTGACCACAACAATAGGTGAAATGACAGCAGGGGAACA
>PVJX010040918.1:0-14931 GCA_004027295.1 Dolichotis patagonum | reverse complement strand
AAGGAGAGAAAAATTTAATGAAGAATTCAGGAAAAACCTAGAATTCATGAAACAGATTCAAAGAGATTATCAGGAAACTAAAGACTCCATAGAAAGCTGGCAAAACTGCTTGAAAGAAACCAAAGAGAGACTATCAAAAATTGAACACAGGCTTGCAATGTGGGGTCATGAAAGGGAAGATCTCTTAAAAATAACAAGGAAGCAGGCAGTAAAGATACAAAGACTGGAAGATGACAAGAGGATCTATAACTTAAGAATAAAGTATGTGAATGAAGAAGCAGGAAACAAACCAGAGGAATTACAAAGGCTATTCACAGCAATTATTAAAGAAAATTTCCCAAGCATAGAAAAAAGAAATGATATGCAGAAGTATGAAGCATACAGAACTCCAGCCACCTACAACCCAAACAGAGCTACACCCAGACACATAATAATCAAGATCCCAGAAAATCAATATAAAAACAGAATATTAAAAGCCATCAGAGAAAAGAAACAGATCACCTATAAAGGAAAACCCATCAAAATCATGGCAGACTTCTCAATACAGACCATCAGGTCAAGAAGAGCTTGGAGTAAAGTAATTTAAGTGCTTAAGGAGAACAATCTCCAGCCCAGATTGATGTATCCTGCAAAACCCTCTCTAGAAATTAATGGAGAAACAAGATGCTTCCATGACAAAGAGGAACTTGGAGAATTTGTGACCACAAGTCCAACCCTACAAAAAATACTGAAGGACATTCTAGGGAGAGAGAACAAGAATATGGGCATTTCAGGAACAGTGTCAGAGGGGCTCAGTGAATGAGGCAGACAGTGAAGTGGAAGAGAAAAATAGACTATCAATGGCAGAAAAATAGAATAGCAGAAATGAGGCACAGAAGATTGGCTATAATCTCTAGTATAGAGGGCCTCGAAATACTAACAGAGAGAAACACAGGCAGAGTAGATCAGGAGACAGGGTCCATTGAGCTGCTCTATGTAGGGAGGCACTGGGACCCAAAACAAGCAGTGCACCCCATGGGAGTGAAAGGGGAGGAATTGTCTAAAAAAGGGAGGCAGAGGATATTGTTAATTGGGTAACAAGATTTAAAATTTATATTATTCTCAACACTTTGCTTGGATGGATTACGTGCTATTACAGTTTGTCTACTTACGCTAGACTTGAGGACAGGGTCAGCTATCCCAAAAATAAGAGGACATATTATGGTAATCATCCCTAATTTTCCTATCAACTTAATCTGAAGCCCTTTATAACTTATACTGTCTTATTATGACTGATCTTACTTGAATCTGGTTTGTCAGATTGCTACTTCGTATTGACTGATTTTATTTAAATCTGTTATGATGGATAGCATCAAGTCTAAGTGTATAGGCAACTACACTGAAGATGACAAGATTCACTGAGATACCCACTCTGGTTTGATTATTACTTGCTTTTGAAGTCTTATAATGTCTCTAATGCTTCGTTTTTATTAATGTTGTTATATACTGCTGAGACACCATGGTAACCATTGTAGATCACCTTGTATTGCAGTTTTATATGACTTTTTTGCCTCATGCTTTTCTAGGAATTGTTTTGTTTTATCTTGCTTTGTTTTGTTTTTCCTGCTAATACAGTAATGATAGATATACATGTAGAGACTCATGCATGTGTAGAGCTTATAAACAGTTTATGAGAACCAACTATATAACACATGTTGAAATAAACAACTACTTTGAAGAAAAAGAGACACTACAATACCCAGTGTTGACTCCATAATGTCATGATGTGAAGTCCAGCAAAACTATCACTTTTTGTTCGAAGTGATCTTAGCTTGCTTTGCCTTGTTTAAGTTCAACACACATGAAGGTATGGACAGCTGTTTTGAGGAGAATGAGAGACACTATGACAGCCATTCATGGCTTCCCTAATGTCTAGTCTTGAAGACCTGTAATGCCCTCCTCGTCCTGCTCAGATCAATTCCATACTAGGTTGTTTCATGTGAATTCCCTATATGTGACAATATGGACAACTATTTGGAAGAAAACAAAAGTCAATATGATAGAGAGTGAATATCTCCGATTGTCTAGTTTTGAAATTTTTGTCTCTTACATTGCTTTCTTGTGATCCGCTTTGCTCTGTTTTGTTGTATTTAATTTTACCCTTTTGATATAATTGCATGTATATTTGAATGGGTAAGATGGATGACCATATTGCTGTTTTTGTCGGATCGTGGAGCAGAGCTGTTAACAGTCTCACTGTTTGAATGTCTACTTTATATGTTTTAACTTTGTAATTTGAACAACTATTTCCAAGAAGTCAGTATGTAATTTGTCAAGTAATAATTTCTTAGGTTTTTTTGTTGTTGTTTTTTTCCTTTTTTCTTGGAATACTGTATTGTTGCTACCCTTTATTCTGTTTTGTTTTGTTTTTGTTTTTTTCTCTTTAAATAAAATTATTTTTAAAAAGAGACAATATAGCTGATAAAATCCTTTTCTATTCATTAAAATCTCACTGTGGAAAAAATGATTTGACATCCATAACAAGCAATAACAACACTAAAATTTTGTAAATTGGTTTATTTTTTAGTTCAACCATAGGATTTAACTCACAATTTCCAAAATAGTATTAAGAGTCATAGTCCACTTCATTTGATATCTAGGATGATGCATTTAATTCCTTAGAAATAGATTTAAAGTTATGTCCTTTGCTAACCTTCTACTAAGATTATTTTAAATTCTACCAGGAGAATAAATTAGAGTTTCTGTGACTCTGTCAATTAAAATAAGCAACCATAAGTAAAATATAATTGCAGTGAACCAAGGAGCTAAGGTGAGACACTAAGCAATTCATTCAAAGGAAAAGTTGATTTCCCTGTTATTTCATAAATAAAAACTGAAAATGTAAACAAACTGAAAAAAGGGAAGGAACATAATTTCTAAAACTGAGTTAGGTCATTTTATCACTTCTACATGTCTCTCTCAGGAGTGAAATGGCTATTGAACAGTTGAAATCATTTCAAAGAGTGACATTCAAAATATTTTACAATCAACATGGCACCAGCATTAAATCAGTAGATAAACTCTAGCCTGTTTGAGAAAAGGAAGTAAATCTCCGAGGGCACCTTTTATGACAGGCATCAACCATTTAGCTGCTGATAGTAAGGGGGTCTGGTGAATTCTAGAGAGAGGGTCTGGGGCAGCCAAGACATGGAGAAGAGTGGGGATGAAGTCACTGAGCGATTCAGTAGTAGAAATTCCTTACCAACAAATATAAAAACACTTCAGTATTGTATACCTTAATACTATACAACATATGCAGGTTGAACATTACCTTTGGCACACTTAGGAGCTTTGAGTAGCTAAGGGAGGAACAATGACTATATTCCCTCTAGAAGATTTTTGCCCTTTTATTTCTCATGATGACATGCACTCATCTTCCAGATCTCAATTCAAATGTCACTTAAAGGTCAAGTTGCGCAGCCCAAACACAAATCTTTCACAATACTTGTTTCATTCCCTATCTTCATAAATATGTGTGTGTGCATAATTATTTTTGTTCAGGTTGTTTCTCATATTAACTTCTAAGGCTTTGAGTACAGAATTTTGGGGTTTATTTGCCTGTTTACTTCCTTGCAATTAAAAAATATATCAAGCACAATAAATGATTTTGAATAAACAAACAGAAAACTAATTTTATTTTTAAAATTTACATGCAAGCAGGAAAACTGAAAATTGAATTAAATTGGCTGCATAATTTATCCACTGATAGTAAGGGGAGAATGCTCTGGGAAAGAAAGAAAAAGAGAGAGAGAAAGACAGAGAGAGAGAGACAGAGAGAGAGAGAGGCATTTATTAACTTCTTAGTACAGAATAGTCAGCATTTTGTTTCAATACTATCTGTCAAACACTGCAGCCTAAGCACTTTCTCAAATAATGTATTAACATGTATCAATTGTGCATATTAATGGGCTCAGTGTGATATTTCCATACATGTATATAAGGTACACAGATTAACTCAACCTCCCTCTTCAATCCTCCCCACACATAATATTCCCAATCTCTAGTAATCACTACTCTTCTTTAAAGGCCACTTTTTTAGATTCCAAATATGAAAGAATCTGCAGTGTTCATCTTTCTATGTCTGACCTTGAGTTCTTAATTTCCACCTATTCTGCTTCTCATATTTAATCCATTACACAGTACTTGCAACCTGGAATATGGTGAGTGGGTATGTACTTCATACTCCTGTTCAGAATTGGACTAATTATACATAAGAACAAAAGTCATTCATTATAAGAAGAGTGATAATGAATTAAGAGAGCCAAGAATCTGCAGAGGGGTGGAGTTTGCCCCAGGACAGGTGATTGTGCCCCGGTGGCTCTGCCGGCCCCAGTTGTCCATGCTCAGCTTCTGCATCTCAATTAAGAGAGCCAGCAAGCATGAGGTCGTGAGTTCAATCCCCGGCACCAAAAAAAAAAAAAAAAAAAAAAGAATCTGCAGAGGCCTGGAGTCTGCCCCAGGGAGCCAAGTACCTGCAGAGGAGCTGAGACTGCTCCAGTAGGTGAGGGTGCAGCAGGAGATTTGCGACACACCCAGAGGAAGCTTTAGAACACCACTCAAAACAAGGAAATAAAGAAAAATGACAAAAGAAAAGACCAAAAGGCAGGCTCAAATCACCAGCTCATCCCAAGAAAACCTGGGAGCCATGTACATAGAAGAAAATAGAAGCCATACACCTGAAATGACTGAAATGATATCACCTGAAATAAAGAAGCAACTAGGGGAAACTATGGAGAAATTCAAATTAGAAATTATTGCCCAGGTAAAAGAAATGGTAAAAGTAGTGAAAGAAATAGTGAACACATCTAGTGAAGACACAGCTAAAAAATTAGATGAACAAAGCAAACAGAGAGAATCCCTGAATGAACAATATAAGAAACAAGCAGAATACATAAAGCAGATTCAAAGAGATATACAGGAAATCAAAAATTCTATTGAAAGCTATAAAAATCACCTCAATGAAAGTGAAGAGAGAATATCAGACCTTGAAGATAAGATCGCAGCTAGTGAATAGGAAAGGAAAGATCTTTTAAAAATAACAAAGAATAAGGAAATAACAATTCAAGAGCTGCAAGATGATGCAAAGAAAAATAACATAAGATTAATAGGGATAAATGAAAAAGAAGAAGACAGCCAAAATGATATCAAGAGGATGTTTACAGAAGGAATAGCTGAAAACTACCCAAATATGAGAAGGGAAACTGACATTTGGATTAGTGAAGCATATAGAACTGCAAATAGCCATAACCAAAATAAAACTATGCCCAGACACATAATAATCACCATCCCAGAAACCCACCATAAGAACAGAATACTAAAAGCTATTAGAGAGAAAAGACAGATCACCTATAAAGGAAAACCTATCAGAAGCACTGCAGACTTCTCAACACAAACAATGAAGTCAAGAAGAGTATGGAGTGAAGTATTTCAGATCCCAAAGAAAAACCACTTCCAACCCAGACTGATGTACCCTGCAAAACTGTCCTTCAAAATGGATGGAGAAATAATAAACTTCCAGGACAAAGAACAGCTGAAAAACTTCATGAACACCAAACCAACCCTACACAGAATACTGAAAGACATTCTAGATACACATAGGATAAAACCACCAAGCAAGGCAGACAATTAAATAGAATGGAAAGCTAAAGATACAACAGCAGAAAGATAATATGTCAACAATAAACCAATATATAAGAGTTATAACCATTCATGTAAATGGCCTCAACTCACCAATCAAAACAGACTGGAAGAATGGATCCAGGAACAACATCCAACCATATTCTGTCTACAAGAAACCCATTTTACCGAAAAGGAAACCCATAGACTGAAAGTCAAAGGATGGAAAACAACACTTCACACAACAGGAAACAAAAAAAAGGCGGGAGTAGCAATCCTGTTTGCAGATAATGTGAACTTCAAACCAAGAATGATCCAAAGAGATAAAGAAGGTCACTACCTACTTGTCAGGGGAAAACTTCAAGAAGAAGAGATAACAATCTTAAATATATATGCACCAAATTGCAGAGCACCCAGCTATACAAAGCAAATATTAACAGAAATGAAAAGTCAAATAAGCAACAACACAATTATAACAGGAGATTTTAACACACCATTGACACAGAGGGACAGGTCAACTAGACAGAAAATCAGCAAAGAAATAACACAACTGAATCACACCTGTGAACAAATGGACTTGATAGACATATATAGAGTTTTCCATCCAACAACATCAGAATATACATTCTTCTCAGCAGTACATGGGACATTCTCTAAAATAGACCATATACTAGACCACAGAACATATTTAAGTAAATGCAAAAGAATTGAAATTATCCCATGCATGTTATTGGATCATAGTGCCATGAAATTAGAAATTAACGATAAAAGCAATTGCAAAAACCTCACAAAAACATGGAAACTGAGTAATACACTCTTGAGCAATCAGTGGGTCACAGAGGAAATTAAAGAAGAAATTAAAAAATATCTACAAGCAAATGAAAATACAAACACAACTTACTGGAATTTGTGGGATGCAATGAAAGCAGTCCTCAGAGGAAAATTTATTGCACTGAGTTCCCACATCAGGAAGACAGAACAAACACAAATAAACAACCTGATGCTACAACTCAAACATCTGGAAAAATAAGAGCAAGCCAAGCCCAAAGCCAAAAGAAGGGAGGAAATTATAAGGATTAGAGCATAAATTAATGCAATAGAGACTAAGAAAACAGTACAAAGGATCAATGAATCAAAGAGTTGGTTCATTGAAAGCATAAATAAAATTGATAAGCCCCTGGCCAACCTTATTTAAAAAAGGAAAGAAAAAACTCAAATTCATGCAATAAGGAATGAAAAAGGTGAAATTACTACAAACTCAGTGGAAATACAGAATATAATCAACACCTATTTCAAAAACCTCTACTCTCAAGGTTTGATAACATTGAAGAAATAGACAGATTCCTAGATACATATGAACTACCAAAGCTGGATCAGAAAGATGTAAAACTGCTGAATAATCCAATTTCTATTAATGAAATTGAAAATGTAATTAAGTCCTTGCCAACAAAGAAGAGCCCAGGCCACTGTAGAATTCTACAAGAAATACAAAGAAGACTTAATGCCAACACTCCTCAAACTCTTCAATGAAATGGAAAAGGAAGCAATTCTTCCTAAGTCATTCCTGGAAGCAAATATTACTCTAGCACCAAAACCTGAGAAAGACCCAACTAAAAAACAGAACTGTAGGCCAATCTCCCTAATGAACATAGATGCAAAAATTCTCAATAAAATATTGGCAAACAGGATGCAGCAAATCATCAAGAAGATTATTCACCCCAACCAAGTGAGATTCATCCCAGGAATGCAGGGATGGTTCAACATATGTAAATCAATAAATGTAATCCACCATATCAATAGAGTGAAAAGTAAGAACCACATGATCATCTCTATAGGTACAGAAAAAGCTTTTGATAAGGTCCAATACTCATTAATGATAAGAACCTTACAGAGAATTGCAATAGATGGTCTTTACCTCAATATAATAAAGGCTATCTATGACAAACCTACAACCAGTATCATATTAAATGGCCAAAAACTGAAAGCCTTTACCTTAAAATTAGGCACAAGACAAGGATGTCCCCTATCACTCTTCCTATTCAACATAGTACTGGAAACACTAGCCAGAGAAATTAGACAAGACAGAGAAATAAAAGGAGTAAAGATAGGAAAAGAGGAAGTTCAATTATCATAATTTGTATATGACATGATACTTTACATAGAAGACCCCCAAAACTCCACTGAAAAACTCCTAGATATAATATAATTAATTCAGCAATGTAGCTGGATACAAAGTCAATACTCAAAAATCAATAGCATTCCTATACACTAACAACAAAAATACTGAGAGAGAAGTAAGAGAAGCCACACCATTCACACTAGCATCCAAAAAAATGAAATACTTAGGAATTAATCTCATGAAAGATATAAAACAGCTATACAAGGAAAATTATAATACCCTGAAAAAAGAAATTGAAGAGGACCTCAGAAAATGGAAAGACATGCCCTGTTCATGGATAGGAAGAACAAACATTGTGAAAATGGCCATTCTCCCAAAATTATTAAAGATATTCAATGCAATCCCAATCTAAATACCACTAACATACCTCATAGATCTAGAGAAATCACTCCTAAAATTCATCTGGAACCACAAGAGACCTAGAATAGCAAAGGCAATGCTAAGCAACAAAGGCAAGGCAGGAGGCATCACAATCCCTGATTTGAAATTATACTACAAAGCTACAGTAATAAAATCAACATGGTACTGGAATAAAAACAGACCTGAACATCAATGGAATAGATTGGAAGATACAACCACAACCACAAACTCACTCAACCACCTTATCTTTGATAAAGAGGCCAAACATGTTCGCTGGAAGAATGACAGTCTCTTCAACAAATGGTGCTGGAAAAATTGGCTATCCATATGCAGAAGACTAAAACTAGACCCATGCCTATCACTATACACTAAACTAAAATCTAAATGGATCAAAGATCTCAATCTTAAAACAGAAACACTAAATCCATTGGAAGACAAAGTAGGTAAAAACCTTGAAGATATAGGGGTAGGTAGAGAATTTATGAACAAGAATCAAACTGCATGGGAAATACTTCCCAGAATCAATAACTGGGACCATATCTCATTAAAGAGTTTCTGCATGACAAAAGAGATTTCCAGCAGAGTGAAAAGAAAACCCACAAATTGGGAAAAAATCTTAATGGATTGTCCCTCAGACAAAGGACTTCTCTCTAGAACTTATAAAGAATTAAAAAAAATCAGACCCTCGAAATTCAAAGACCCAATCCAAAAATGGGCATCTGAAATGAATACACAGTTCTCACATGAAGAAATACGAATGCAAATAAATACATGAAAAAGTGTTCATCATCATTAGTCGTTAGAGAAATGCAAATTAAAAGTACACTGAGATTCCATCTCACCCCAGAAAGAATGGCCAGGATAGAAAAAACTGCCAACAACAAGTGCTGGAGAGGCTGTGGGGGAAAAGGAACTCTTCTGCATTGTTGGTGGGAGTGTAGACTGGTGCAGCCACTGTGGAAGTCAGTCTGGAGATTCCTCAAAAAGCTGGGTTTGGAATTCCCATTTGACCCAGCTATTCCACTTCTAGGCATATTCCCAGAAGAACTGAAAACATCATACCACAGTGATATATGTGCACCCACGTTTATAGCAGCACAATTTGTAACAGCCAGATCTTGGAAAATACCTAAGTGCCCATCAACTGAGGAATGGATTAAAAAGTTTTGGTATTTTTATACAATGGCGTACCACCCTGCCATAAAGAATGATCACATTGAGATATTTATAAATAAATGGACATGACTTGTGGCCATACTCATAAGTGAAATAAACCAAACACATGTGTAAATACCGCATAGTCTCCCTAGTATGAGAGTTGGTAAGAGTATATAAGATTTTATATTAATCATGATTCCCCATTTCATAGCTTTGAAGCATTTCAATGTTTTCATTCATCAGTTGGAATGGTTTTAATCTGTTTTGTTTGACTTTATTATGCATGATGGTATGAACAGTGGTTTTGAAGAAAAAAAAATATTATGGCAGCCATTGCTGATTTAATATCATCTTCCTTAGAAGTCCTACCATGCTTCTATTCTGCTATTACCATCGGTTCTATCATGTTGTGTCTCATTGGGATTTTAATATATGTGATAGTATAAACAAATCTTTCTATTTAAAATGAGATATTATAGTAGCCATTGATCATAGTTATTCAGTTCAGAATGTCCTGTAATTTTTTCATTGTCTTTAACAGTTTTATGTTATTGTGCTATGTTTGATATTATTGTATCTGAAACTATGCCCAACGATAGTAGAGAAAGAGATATTTTGACAGCTACTGTTACTGTCCGGTTGTCTTGTTGTAAAGTGTTGTGTTGCTTATGTTGTTCTGTTCTGATCTGCTTTGTTCTGCCCTCTTTTGTTTTATTCTCTTTAAAATAAAAAAAGTAATAAGAACTGTAGGAGTAATAAAACTCAAAATGCATAATTGCTACTGTAAAAGAAAGAGCAAAAGAAAGTGCTCTAAAGGATATAACTGCATGTATGTTTAAGTTTGGAAGATAGATGACCATACTACTGTTTTTGTTAGATTGTTGAGCAGAGCTGTTAATAGTCTCACTGTTTGAATGTCTACTTTGTATGCATTAATTTTGTAGCTTGAACAACTATTTCCAAGATGACAGTATGTAACTTATCAACTAGTGATTTCTTAGTGGGGTTTTTGTTGTTGTTGTTGTTGTTCTTTTCTTTTTTTCCTTTGAAATTCTGTATTGTTGTTACCCTTTTTTCTGTTTTGTTTGTTTGGGTTTTTTTTCTTTCTAAATAAAATTATTTTTAAAAAGAATTAAAAAATAAGAGTGATAAGAAAAACTGCTGCAGACATTTTCTGGTTATCTATTCAGTGAGCAGATGGTGTACCTCTGAGAAATATCAAGATATATGAAAGAAAACATTTAGGCAACTGATGTTTATGTGGGTGCTGATTTCTGGCTATAGCAGATGCCTGTTGCTTCCTGACATCTGCTATACCCCACTCTAAGCCGGGGGCGGGGGAATGAAGAATGAAAAGGAAACCAGAAAACAAAGCCTACCATGCACAAAGTTACATACAGGAGGCCTTTTGTATACTAGTAAATTATAGTAGCTGGTCTCACAAGGCATCATCTCACCAGGAACCCAAAACTTTTAACTCTCAAAACTGTGCCATAGAATGAAAAGAACACAGAATTTGGAATCAAACCTGAGTTTACAGCTCTGGGCCTGCCATTTATATACTAGGTGAACAATATGTTTTCCTAGCAGAGCTTAAATAACAGCCGAATTAGTCATTGTAAATGTTTCACCAAAGCATGTGTTGAAGGCTTGTCCCCAGCTGATGGTACTACTGGGAGGTGACAGAAACTTTAGGAGGCAGTGCCTACAGAGTTAGAAGGAGTGGGTCATCAGAGCATGTCCTTGAAGAGTACTGCAACCTTGATATATCACTCTGTCCTGCCTTCCCGTCTCTCTCTCTCCCTCCCCTCCTCTCTCTCTCTCCTTGTTTCTTGGATGCCATGAGATGAGCAGCTTTTCTTTGCCTCTTGCTTCTGTCACGGTGCACTATCTCACCACAGGCCTCAAAGCAAGCTGGCCAAACAACCATCAATTGAAACCTCTGAAACCATGAACCAAATGAGCATTTCCTCTTATTGTTTTTCTCAGTTACCTTGTGGAAAGCCAACTAATACAGAAAATTGGTACCAAAAGCAGGGTTATTGCTGTGATTACATCTGACAATGTGATTCAGGAAACTTTGGAATTGGTTTGCTGGAGGCGTTTGGAAAATAGGTTAAAGACAACTTAAAATGATGTTAAGTAGAACTTAATGGGTAATTCTGGAGGGAACACAGAAGACCAGAATGCTGGTAAATATGTGGACATTAGAGGGTGCTACTGATGAGGTTTCAGTTGGAAATAATTTACTCTATTGGGAATTGGACCACACATATTACATTCTGGCAAAGAACTTATCTATATTTCATTCATGCCCTGAGACTTTGTGGGAACAAAGTTTAAAGGTAACAGACTTCGATGTGATAGAGGAAATGTCAAGCCAGCATGGTATTCAGATAATGTACCCAGCTTGTTGGCATTGCTGCCAGTACTTGACCAGCATTCCAATAATTAGAATTTCTCCCTGCTTTAAAGCAGGTTTAAAGTGAAAACTGGGTAACAAAACTCAGAGTGTAGGACTGAGGATTTAGCTCAGTGGTATAAGCGCTTGTCTTGCAAGCATGTGGTTGTGAGTTCAATCCCCAGTACCAATTAAAAAAAAAAAAAAGGAAAAACTCAGAGTGAAAATATCCAAAAATTTCCCAGTTTGGCCACAAAAGGTATATATTTAAATATATACCACAAAAGGTATGTATTTTGGTCAAGGAAGGGTCAGTTGTTAAAGAAATCAGCATCATTAAAAAGAAGCCAAGTACTGTTTTAGCTAGCAAGAGTTTCCAAAGATGGCAGACTGGTAGGTAGCAGGAGAGTTTACAAAGATGGCGGACCGGTATGTAGCAGGAGAGTTTACAAAGATGGTGGACCGGTATGTAGCAGGAGAGGGACCCTCTCTGAGAGGGACAGCTCAAATGCCAGAATAGAACACACTGGAGAGACCAGAAGAGAGAGATGGACTCTCTCAAACCAAGAAGAAACTAAAGTAAAAAAAAAAAGAAAACACTCGAATATGAGGTCCTGGGGATACCATTAGAGAAGCTAAGATCAGCAAGCACAGCGCCCTCCTCGAGCCACCTGAATTCCTGCCCGAGACCAACCTGACCCACTGAACTGCGCCAATGTGACTGGCTTGAATGGCTGGAGTGTGCAGCTGAACAGCCCTTTGCGCAGATCGCCCAGAGCCCACCCTGCACATGACCCACCCAGAGGTACCATGAATTCACACCACAGCCGGACTGAAGTTGGAGGTCGGGGAGCCAAGCAGTTCTCAGGGACTGGCATCAACACGCAGTGAGTGGTGGGAATAAGACCCTCCCACAGGAAAGGGGCAACTGACTGGATGACATGTTGGATTTGGGCAGGACAGCTCTAACTCCATAAGGAAGTGGCTTCAGCTGGTTGCTCCCCTTGCTGAGCAGATTGGTGGAATCTGCTTGGACTGGGCCGTGTCCCTGGCTGGGACCTAGTGAGTCGCTACAAATTAATTCCCTGAGCTTGGCGCACACTGACTCAGTGAAGGCCCACAAAGGTTGACTGCCCCAGAGGGGAGGAGCCAGCACACACTGCCCTGACTTAAACTTCAGTCTCTAATATCAAACTCCAGAGGGCAGAAGCCCCTAACCTGCACGCTCCAGAGCAGCCTTAACCAACAAGAAAAGGTGCTGGGAATTACACTGTACACTTGTATGGAAGGAACCAAAGACATGACAAGAGGGAGAAATAAGAAAAAAACCCCAGACCCCAAGCCTGAGAACATTGATCCAGAAGAGGTAAATACAAAAGAGATTGAGGGCAGCAAACATGCAACATCAAACACAGCGTTAGTGGACATAAAGAGATATCTTCAAGACCTTGTAGGTGGGATCAAAACTGAAATATTAATTTAAATTAAACAAGAGATAAGTAGATTAATAAAAGAAAGGCTGAGCACCTCTCAAGAAGACACAGACAGAAGAATGGAGGAACACAAAAGGAGATAAACTTTCCATGAAGAATATGAAAAACACCTAGAATTCATGAAGCAGATTCAAAGAGATTTACCAGAAAACTAAAGACTCCATAGAAAGTTGGCAAAACTCCTTGAAAGAAACCAAAGATAGACTATCAAAAATTGAACACAGGCTTTCAATGTGTGATCATGAAAAGGAAGATCTCTTAAAAATAATGAGGAGGCAGGCAGTAACAATACAAAGGCTAGAGGATGACAAGAGGGTCTATAACTTAAGAATAAACCATGTGAGAGTGGCCTGGGCTGTTTGGATCGAAAGTCTGTGCAGACCTGCATCTCGGCGCGACTCTTTGGGACTGGTAGGCCCGCCCCTCATCCGCAGGGAACTGCCTGGAGACCGGCATCTGGGCCAGGTCTGCTTGGGCCTGTAGCCCCGCCCTTCACCCACAGGAAGTCTCCCAGAAAGCAACATCATGGCCTGTCTCTTTGGGACCCAAAACTCTCAGACCCGCAGAGTGGCCAGGGCTGTTTGGATTGGGCATATTGTGGAGACTGGCATCTTGGCCAGGTCTGTTTGGGACCGGGAACTTTTCAGAAACCAACATTCTGGCCTGACTCTTTGAGACCTGTAGGCCCTTCACTCGCAGGGAACATCCTGGAGACCTGCCTGGGACAAAGCAAGGTGGCCTGGCCTGCCTGAGATTCCACAGGCTCTGGGGTGGCCACACCCAGCATTCGCCTTACAACTTAGGGAGCCAGGAGCCCACAGAGGGGAGTTAGGACCCTGTGAGGAAGCCAAGAGCCTGTGGGGGAGCCACTGCACCTCCAGGAACTGAGGGTGTAAGAGGAAATTCACCACACATGCAGAGAAAGCTTTGGAACACCACTCAAAGTGAGGAAATACAGAAAAATGACAAAAGGAAAGACCAAAAGGCAGGCTCAAAGCCCTAGCCCTCTCCAAGAAAGCTTAGAAGCTGTGTACATAGAAGCAAAAAGAACCCATACACCTGAAATGTCTGAAATGATATCAAATGAAATAAATATGCAAATAGGGAAAGCTATGGAGAAATTCAAATCAGAAATACTTGCCCAGGTAAAAGAAGAATTGATAAAAACAGTGAAAGAAATAGTGAACGCATCTAGTGAAAACACAGCTAAAAAATTAGAGGAACAAAGCAAACATAGAATCCCTCAAAGAACAATATAAGAAACAAACAGAATGCATAAAGCAGATTCAAAGAGATATACAGGAAATCAAAAATTCTATAGAAAGCTGTAAAAACCGCCTGAATGAAAGTGAAGACAGAATTTCAGACTTCGAAGATAAGATTGCAGCCAGTGAGCAGGAAAGACAAGATCTTTTAAAAATAACAAAGAATCAGGAAATAACAATTCAACACCTGCAAGATGATGCAAAGAAAAATAACATAAGGATAATAGGGATAAATGAAAAAGAAGGGGACAGCCCAAATGATATCAAGAGGATATTTACAGAAGTAATAGCTGAAAACTTCCCAACATGAGAAGAGAAACAGACATCTGGATAAGTGAAGCATATAGAACTCCAAACAGCCATAACCAAAATAAAACTACACCCAGACACATAATAATCACCATCCCAGAAATCCAACAT
>PVJX010040917.1:0-14919 GCA_004027295.1 Dolichotis patagonum | reverse complement strand
CCCCAGAAGTTTGGAAAAGCCAAGAACGTGGATCATCCAAGGAAAGCTGAAAAAACTGAGCCGAGAAGGTTTAAGAGAAAAGCTGCGGGAGCTAACATCCCTGGAAGTGCCCTGGGGGTGGAATCACCCAAGCCTTTTGGAGCTTGCAACCAGATTGCTTCAAATGCTGAGCATGGAACTCTAGGACTTAATGTTCGCCCTGCTGGGTATTGGACCTGCTTTGTTCCCAATGCTTGATGCTCCCCCGTTTGTAACTTTTGGAATGGTGATGTTTATTTTGTGCCTTTGCATTTCAGAAATGTTTAACCTTATTTCACTTGTAGAGGGGGTTACAGTTAAGAGTTTGCCATAGATATTGGAGGAGACTTGGGACTTGGAATTCTCAGCAATGCTGAAAATGTTAGGACTTTGGCAACTCTTGGAGATTGATGAAATGTCTTTTATATAAAGGTAATACATGAGTCTCTGGGGGCCAGGGGTGGAATGTCATGGTTTATGTCGGTGGCCCCCAGGCCTCATGTATTTGCATTGTACATTTGTGAATGGTTCATTGTCTAGTGCTTGGATTGATGGTGTCAGTGCTACACCCTCCTACGGGGTGGAGCCACGATGTGATGTAATGGCAGGAAGAAGGTGTGCCTCTCTCTTGCTGGTTCCGCTTGCTGTCTGCAACCGCCATGAACTGCGGCCCTGCCATGCCACCCTGCCTTGGAGCCAACTGAGTATGGACTGAAACCTCCAAAAACTGTAAGAAATAAACGTTTCCTTTCCCAACTTTGGGCATCAGGTATTTTGTCTCAGCGATGAGTAAAAAATAACTAAGACAGTACAGGAACTGTTCCAGTCCTACAATTCTTAAATTCCAGAGATATTTAAGATTAATTAAACCTATCTCCTTTGGTCCTCTCTCTCCGCCCCTATCGAATGAGTAAATCATGGATATCCTAAGTAAGCCCAGAGAACTGAAGCTTCAAATCTGAAAGCCACTACACTCTCCAAAGACTCTGCTTGCATTTGTACCCAAGAGTCTAGATTTATTGTTTCTCTGCAGTTTAAGGGACAGTTGAATGTTTTGAGAACAAAGTTCATCAATTTACATAATTAGAAAAGAATGAAAATTCTTAACACAGACTCTATCACTTAAGTCAGGAGAATATGAAATAACATATGCTTGATTTACTTTTTTATATAAAAATTTGTAGATAGATTTGTCACAGCCGAAGTTGAAAGTCACCTGTCTTTTCTATTGCAGAGAACAGGTGACTCTGTCTGCACTCCTGAATGAGTTTTTGCTTTCAAAGCTGATCCAGTGAACTCCTGACCCCTATTTTATACCCTAGAGCAGAGACAACCAGTGTTCAAAAGCCAAAGTTCCCTTTACATTTAGATAGTAAACCCATTCATTAAACAAGGCCCATTTGCAATCTAATGTTATGTACAGAGCCCAGAACTTGGTTGAGATTAAGTGACATATAAATTTGAAATCTTATTAACAGGTATTGACTAGGAGAAAACTAGAAAATCTAGTACTTTAGTGATGACTTACAGCAGCTGCTAGTCCAGTTCCCTCAGGGAGAAAGACTAGTGCATTAACTCAACATGCCATCCAGGATATATTTACAGGTGGATAGTGAAAACAGTAATGGCATGCAAACTGAATATCTGGAACATGAATCAGTGCAGGCCAGCTAATTAGGTTATAAATGCATTGATTTTGTTTTGAATATGTCCTCAAATAGAGTCTCTGAGTAAGCTCACTAAAATGGGGCCCTTAAACTGAGAAAAGTGACAGTCAGGGTTTCTCTACCACTGTCCAATCAATCCAGAAGAGTTAGGTAAAATACTCTGAAGCATATGCTATATAATCAGAATGACACTTCCAATTAATATTCCAATTACTGTTGAACTACAGCAATGTCCTAGAGCATTCTAACTATAATCCAAGAACCTCATGTCATCTTTTGTATTCATTCAATTTAAAATCAGACAAGTTTCCCTTTAAAACATTTTATTAAACATTATTTTATGCATAGATTTAATATCCTAATTGATTTATGTAGACTCTCAGAATGAGTCACTAATTCCTTTTGTTTTTTACTGAAAGAGGTCAGCAGCTGTGATCTTATTTATAAATTTAAATATCAATTTATAATACAGTTAATTATTAAAATAATAGATATTCATGTTTATAAAAAGTCTCTATTCACACTAAAAACAAAAACTCTAATAATTTAACTGGCACAAGTAGCCTAGAGTAAGAATGGTCCAGATTTGCCAACTGGAATGGTCCAGAATACATAAAAATCATAAAATCATAGAAAGGAAAGGGACTTTGCTCAAAAAAAATGCAGCAATGTCTACACTCTTGTGACTAGTTTTTCAGCCCACACTTTATTTATTAAAATCTTTGAAACTCACCATGCATAGGAATCTATGCAATATCATAGATAAAATACAGTTTTGTAAGCTAAATATCAAGCTACTAGACAAATTTACCATCATAATCATATATGTATGTTCAACCTGTTAGGAGGTTTGCTTCATTTAAAGATTAAACCCAGATGAATAGGTTTGCTTAATGTTATAGTATAGCTCTATCTTTAGTATCTTATATTGTATCGCTGTGACTGGCAATAAATATAAATACGGTGCTCAGTACTGGTGGTTTGGCTCAGGATAACAGAAGAGGAGATAGAAAGAGATGCATGAATTTGAGAGATGACTTAAGAATAAAACTTAAAATATTTTTAAGTTGAACTCTGCATCTAGGTAAAAATAGAAGTTAAAGCTAAAACTAGATTTCTGACTGGTGTAAACGAGTAGATGGCCCTTTCCAGAGGTGGAAAATTCTAAAGCGTGTGGTTGAGCTTTGAGAATATTATCACAATAAACAGTTCTCTCTGGATATTTGATGTGTCAAAGGTGAAGATGGATATCTGAATCTGAAGCTCAGGAGTGAGCCATTATCCAGCTTAACAGCAATGCAAACGCTATCGGCATACACAGGATACTGACAGTCATGGAAACGCATGGCTTCCCTGCAGCAGAAGTAGATTGGTGATTGGATGCTGAGGGCGCCGCACTTATCAGTGAACTAACCCATTTATGAGTCCATGGCTGATTTGCTGTTAGGAGGTGAGGTCTGGCTGGAAGAGGTTAGTCACTGGGGTGTGATCTGGAAGGGCATATTCTTGTCCCTGACTCTTCCATTCTCTCTCTTTCCTAGCATGAGCAGTTTGTCCTCTGTTAGGCCTTTCTACCATTCCCTTTCAGTCTAGGAGCCTGCTGAAAATAGACTGGCTCTTCTAAAACTGGTAAGATATGCATAATCCTCTCTTAATGTAAACTATGGATGTCAAATTTTGTCCAGTGATGGGAAAGTGACTAACAGAAGAAGCATGGAGGTTTTACACACAGGTCAGAGACTGTTACAGAAGACTTGACAAAATGATCCAAGATAAGTTGCAAAAAAGCATTTCTATCTTCATATCTTCAACTATTCCAAACTGAAACACTTGCTTGTGGAGGATTCCTTCATTGTTCTTGTTTCTATTTCTAATTAAATAACTAAATTTTTTAAAGAGGTAAGCAATTTATTTGAAAATGAGTATGGTAAAAGAATAAAAAGGGGCAAAGGGTCATGCTGCTCACACACTTGCCTCAGTGTCTTGTGGTTGCAATTCCTCCTATCTGCAAAATGCCGCTCTTAAAAGATTATGGCTCATGCCTTCATGTTCTTCTGGTGTCTTTACAAATGTCATTCACTGAGTAAGAACTTCACTGAACACATCATTTAAAATAGTAATCCTATCACTAGCTATCTACTTCTTCTGCTTCACTTTTTCCATAGAACTTATCATTGTATGATGCACACTGACCTGCTACATTAGTCAGCTTTCCATCACTGTAACAAAAATCCCTACAGTAATCAACTTATAAGATAAAAAGATTGATATTTGGCTTGCACATTCAAGTATTTCAGCCCATAGTCAGTGCATAGTCAGTGCAGCATCTCATGGTAGAGATGTATGGTAGAGAAAGATGCTGACCTCATGGCATCCAGGAAGCAAAGAGAGACAGAGAAGGAGCCAAGGTCCCGATATCTCCTTCAGGAGCACAACCCATTAACCCAACTTCCTTCTATCAGGCGCCACCCCTACAGGTTCCGTTAATTCCCAGTAGTGCCACATCAGGGGGCCACGCCTTTAGCACACAGGGCTTTCTGGTATAACACAGATACAAACTAATCGAACCAGGACTTTTTCATGGAGCTAAGTTCCCAGTCCTTTTTTAGTTTTTATTTCAAGACAAGACCTTACTAAGTCTCTGAGTTTCCTGGACTGGGCTTGGACATTTATCCTTCTGCCTCAGTCTCCAGTCTCCCAGAGTGCTGGGGTAATAGGCAGGCACCCCCATGCCTGGCCATTTACTGGCTACAGTACGAGGCCCACAAGGGCAAGAATTTTATTTTATTTTGCTGCTGTGATTGTGACATCCAGAAAATGCTTGACACATGGTAGGTGTCCAGCAAATATTTTTAATAGGCAAAGAATGAACAAGCAAAGTAGATAAAAAGGAATAACCAGTGAAGTGTGAAAAAAATTGTAGTTATTTCAAAAACTAAAAGAAACATTCTTTGAAAATGGGGAGTGACTTAAAGCTCTTAAGTTAAAAACTGTTAAAGTATGCAATGGGATGACCAAGCCGTGTGCACATCAAGCTTGATTTGGCATCATAAGAGTCCTCGATGACCCTGAAAAGAAGACTTACAGTATAGCGATGCAACAGGAGCCAATTAGGGCTGAAAAAAGAAAAGAAGTTGAAGAAATCAAAACAGTCAGTAGGTACATAACAAATTTAGAGGATTTGCGGTGAGGAAAGGCAGAGAGATACTGTGGTGGGTGAAGAGGACTATGAGATCAAAGATGAACGTCTTACTGATTTTTAAAGTGTTGGCTTTAAAAAATGACTATATCCTGCCCCAATAATGCTATTTAGCAAACATTTACAAAGCTTTGGTGGTATAAGAGATCACACATTTATTGTTTCTCTGTCTGGAGTGGCTATTTGGCTCTTTTTCATGTCTGGATTTTGGGTGATTGTTAGTTGATAGAGGTTGGCCTCAACGATGATGACTACAATTCATGTTCTCCATGCTTTTGATTCTCTAGCTAGGGTACCACACATAAATGGAAAAAGGAATGACTTCCCTCTCCCTAGATTAATAACTTCTTTCTTCTCATTCTATTGATTAATGCAAGTCAAATCAACCTCGTCTCAAATGAAGGTATTTCAGTTACTGTTGCTTTCAAACAAAATACCCAAAACTTAATACCAGAAGTAACCACTTGATGACTCTCACACTTTCTTTGGATTGGGATTTCAGATAAGGCAACATGTGTTTGGTTTGCTTGTGTTCCATGATATCTAGACCTGTAGGAAGATGGAAAGGACAGTGTGTGAAATCATCTAAAAGCACCAGAGACCAGTGTTGTCAGATGGGGTGACAGCTGTGACTGCTGGCTGAAACGCGAGCATGTGGAGTCTCCTTGGGCATGGACTTCTCCAGCATGGCAGTCTCAGAATATCTGGGACTTTGTGATGACTTAGTATTCTAAAGGCTAATGTCCTCATGAACATGGAGAAAGATAGGTTGTCGTTTTTTACTTAGCCTCAGAAGTTATCATGTGTCACTTCTGACTTATTCCAATGGTTATCAGCAATAGGAGAGAAATGATTTTTTCCTTTTCCCATTGTAAGGCTCATGGCTGATATCCATATAACAAAAGACATATTAACAAGGGAAAAACCTAAGAATTTATTTATGTTTCACATGACTTGGAAACTTTCAGAAATGAAATGTAGAGGCCCAGGGAAAGCTACTGTACATGTTCAGAGACAGTTATGCAGAAGTATGAGTCAAGAACAAAAGGTACTAGACTGAGATAGTATACTGAGGTAGCATACTGGGTGGACTTAGCAAGGGCGGTTTGTTCAGATTCTTGATCTTTCTGTGTGACATCTCTTCAGCATAAGGCAGGACACTCTCCACTTAAAGTTTTCCAGAGAAGAAACAAAAGATACAGTCATGCAGTGACCATCCTAGGTTTTATGGTCTGTTTTAAGGAAGAATGCAGGAGAAAGAGATGAGGGGAACTTTAATTTCTTTAGGCTGCTTCAGGAGAGGACAGACAGGAGACAGCCAGAGAGACCTTCCTGCTTCTGCAGTTTTCTCAGGTTCCTAAAGTTTAAAATACTAAATATGCTAAAGTATTGTATTTGAGGTAGAATTTCCTGTACCTACCTATCAGAGCAAAGCAGCTGTCAAACCTGTTCTAGATTCAAGCAGAGAGGAATTTCACCCTACTGCTCAAAGAGGGAGTGGTAAGTTCAGCAAGATATAGGTCTAGTCACGTATGTGAGTGTGGGAGTGAGAAGAAAAGGGATACTCTCATTTACTTTCTAATATTTCCTTGAGAAATGTAAACTAGTTATAATCATTGACTGTTGTTTGTCCCTGTCTAGTTATTTTACCTAAGAACAGCTGACAAAGACTCAAAATCTCCTTAGCCTACTAGAAAAGAAATATAACTTGAGAGTAGAGCCTCCGGGAGAAAAAGTTTATCCCAATAGACTCTACCTATTTGAGCTGGAGGTGAGGTCACTGAAGATGCTCTCCAGTACGGCTGCTACGGAAGCGTCTTTCTGTTTAAGAGCCACCACAAGGAGAATAGGTGTGCCCGTCTCCGCAAGGACGCTAATATAGGGAGAGATTCTAAAGCTTGACTCAATGATACCCAGAATATTTCTAAGGTGTTCTTCTTATCTAGACACTCTAGTGTAGCAAAACCTCATAGACCATATTTTATGTTTGTTTGTTTGTTTAAATGGTTGATTCTTTGTTTTTGCTGCTGTCATTGTTTTGGTACTGGGAATGGAACTCACAACCTCGCACTTGCCGGGCAGGCAATGTGCCGCTGAGTTATGCCCCTGGCCCTCATAGCCATATTTAACTTTGGAATAATTTTGTCACCTTAGAGTGAATCTTTGCAGACATACAATCATTTAGTGTAACCTTAGTCAAAGATACTTGCTTTGAGTATGTCTGATTTCATTTATCATATTTACTTGCTATTATTATGCTATTATTTCAACAAATCACATGTTGGATATGCTAAGCCTAAGTTGCCAGGAAATTTTACCATTTTAAATGCATTTTTCTGTACTGAAAGAAAGTTGACATCTGTTGTAAATTTATGCTATATACCTACAGTCTCTAAAACCAAAATAAATATGTATAGTGAATTATATGTGTACATATACATATATATACATATATATACATATATATACATATATACATATGGTATATCATATATTTGAAATCAATTTGATTTTTAAGTGATAAAGTTCTATTTCTTCTATGTTATATATTGGATGTAAATTTTTATAAAACAAGTGCTGGATTGTTAAAAGAATATACAATTTGAAGAGGATGGGTATATTTAATGAGTAAGAATAGCAATTGTAGAAAGCTCATCAAACACCAATGTTTATAAAGTATTTTGCAGTTTCAAGGAAATGTTTTCTGCATGGGTCTCTACATGGATCTGCACGTTATGTAAAGAAGCATTATCGTTTTATTTTTGTAATGGTTTAGAGCTAAAACGTCCCCTCAAATCTCAAGTGTTTGGAAAGTGGATCGTAGGGTGCAGATGGGCTTGACTGGGGGTTGGTTATGAAGAGTACGGATGTGTGCGTGTGGCTCCTCCTTTCACCCGCCTCTCCCCACCTCTCTCCCCTGGGCTGCCTTGGCATGAGCAGCTGTCCTTCCAGCATGCCATTTCTGCCGTGGATAGCTGACCATGGACTGAATCCAGTGAAACGGTAAGCCAGAATAAACCTTTTCTCCTTTAAGTTTTAGTTCTCATTTATTTTGTCCCATTAATGAGAAAGTGACATGCTCTTTTAAAGATGTGAAAAATTGAGGATCAGAATATATTTTAATGACTCAGTTTCACAAAGAAAGAAATTGTTGGAAATCAAATTTAACTTAAATTGTATCATATCTTGTTATGCAGATAATATGTTTATAAACATATTCCTAAATTTATACTTATTTATATGCATGTGTATGGGGTCAGGGATATTGCTCAGTGGCTTAAGCACCTGCCTGGCAAGTGAAAGGTCCTGAGTTCAATTCCTCATACCAAAAAAAATTTATCTATCTATTTATCTATCTATCTATGTATCCATGTGTGCCATTACACAGGTGAAGTTTATCTAATTTATAGTCACATATCTATTTTTATATCTGTAGAAATGAGTATATTAAAAATTAGATTTTAAGCAAAAATAATCATCTTTCTATACATATAAATGTATACCTATATCTATTTCCCATGTACCTATATATAAAACTTCCATTTAATACCTGAAAATGTGTTTGTATCCAATATGCATTTTTTTATTTTAAGAATTTAAGATTAGCAAATAAAAATGCCTTTAAAGTTTTGTAAGTTGGACTACTGTTCAGACTTGCAATTCTACTCACTCTTTTTGGAGTTAATGGGATTCAGCAGTTACATTTCCATGAAAATTTATAAGGAGGAGCCATAACAGAGAAAATAGTGTTTATGCATTGTCTATCTTTGTCTTCGGCAAAGCTTTGATGCAACGTGACATATAAGACTTGTCCATAGATTCAAGGACAAAGAAGTTACCAGTGTCCAGGAATTAGAAAGATAGTATCAGCATGTGAGTAGAAAGAAAATTTTAGATGTGTGCAAAAGCAGAGAGGGTTGCCAAGATTTGTTACTTTCCAATAATACTGATAACTTAATAACGACCTAGTACAAAGGGATATCAGAGAAGAAGCAGAGCCAACAGTATCAAACTGTAAAAGTTCAGGTTTTGACCCACAAAAGGTAAAAATTTTTAAATTAAATAACCTCAGTATCAGGTGTCTAAAATTTTAAAAAAAGAAAAGTGTTAAGGTAATTCATCAGTGTCTCATGTTTAAGGATTTAGTTATGTACTGTAGTACATGAGCTACATCCCCAGCCCCCTTTTTCTTTTTCTAAATTTTCAGACAGGTTCTCACTAAATCACTAAATTGTTCAGCTGGGCTCAAACTTGCTACCTTCCTGCCTCAGTCTTCCAGAGTGCTGGAATGATAGATGTATGCCGCCATGACCGGTGTTTAATGTACATTTGAGTCATCATATCAGAGTCTAGGATTATAAGAAGCCATTCCTAGAGCAATATAACGCTGGTCTTTTGGGAGGAAAATGCTATTTTGAATGTGTATAACAACTCCAGAACGTATTCTGATTATGGAAATGAGAAAACATATATATGTTGGGGGAAAGCAGTGCATTTCAGAATCGAAGAAATTAGGCAAATATTTTTCTCAAACCACTTAGATTAGGAAGAAGCTGTATTTGGTGCTAGCTCTCAAATGATGAGACTTACCAAAGAGTAGTCTTCTTAGGGAAATACAGTGAAACAAACAGTGAAATAATTTTACATTCAAGGGCTTAAATGCACAAACATGGGCTGCCCCGTCACTTTCAGTTCACAGAACATGAGTCAGAAAAGTATTATGCCAATGCCGTGGAACAACCTGCTCCATTCTGGTTGACAAATTTGGGTTGACAAATAAGGATATTAGAGAAAATGAGAAGCTTAAGGCAGAAAATAGATGAAGTTATTCAGTGACTGAAGGAAATTTATAATGAAGGAAAATCTCAAAAGCTAGGTGTGCCTCAATGACGACAGTACAGGGCTGGATAACTTGAGGGCCCTGCCTATCGAACTCCAAAAGGAAGCACAACTGTCCCTTAAGAGGCAGACAGCAGCAAAATTTAATTTATTCATCCCCTGATATTAGTTAATTCTGGAAAGGAACAACTCTGAGAAGTGATTACAATGAACACTGGCACCCCAAATATGTGCCAGATTAAGAATTGAGAGAGAGAAAATAAATTATCATGAAAGCGTATCTTTTCTTCCCAGCCAAGTTTAATAAACAATGTTTTTTCCCCTTTGTTTTTTTCCTCCCTTCCGTCTTCCTTCCATATACACCCCTCTTCCTCTCCCTCTCTCTCTCTCTCTCTCTCTTTCTCTCTCTCTCTCTTTCTCTCTCTCTCTCTCTCTCTCTCTCTCTCCCTCTTCCACCTGTTTTGGTGGTACTGCAGGTTGAACCCAGGACCAAGAATTGAATCTAGACCATTTTTTTAAAAAACTTTTTATTTTGAGACAAGTTCTCACTAAGTGAGTTGGCTGGGATGGCTTCAAACTTGCAATCCTCCTGCTTCAGCCTCACAGACAGCTGGAATCATGTACCACCAAGTCCCTACTCTTGAGATTAAAATATGTCTTACATTACATGACAAAATTTAAATCGTTTGTTATAACTATCATTCAGACACCACATCTCAGTAGTTACATACTACATCTTAAGAATCTCCAACACATTCGCCCCAAAATCACCTTTGAGAGTAGACATATGTGAAATCTTCTGTTGTCAAAGTTATTTGCCTCTGGATCTCAGTAATTTCAGTCAGGTTTTAGTGTCAGAGAAAATAAGTAGAAAAGTGTTTAAACTTTCTAAACCCAAAATGAGCATCATCAATGCCTGACTTAAACACTCATTTGGCATAGGAGGTTGAGCAAAACACCTCTTAAGGCTGACAACCTGTAAGTGTTGACTCAAGCCATAGCATTGGAGAGGCAGACCCTGATGGCATTCAAGAGAACTCTTGAGACAGCTAGGATTTATATGGAAAATAACTGATTGAAACTTCAATGTTTTTAAGCATTACTGTTCTGTGATTGCAAGTAAGCTCTCATTTCACAGCAGTGGCTTATATTCTTGAGTTATGAAGGCTTTTCTTAAAACAATATAGTATTATACTCAGTAACCTTAATGAGAGGAATGCATTATCTATAACCTAAAAATTTTAAACTTCTCCCAAACCAAACATAACATAAGAGTTGAAAGACAGCATGCTAAAGTATAGTTTAAACCTATACAAAAGGTTTACTATCTTTCTATAAAAGTTTACTCTCTTAATATACAGAGGCTCTTACAAATCAAAAGATTTATAGTTTCCAGAGAAAATGGACTAGTGATAAAGATTAAAAAAATAGTTGTTCAACTAATAAAGCAATGCAAAATGAAACAATGAAATGGTATGTTTTCTTCATACAAAAATACACTCTGAACTGAGTAGGAGGTGAAGGAATGGTGAACACTATTAGATGAGAGATGAGATTTTAAAGTGGAAATTTCTAGAAGTGTAACTTGGCAAAATAAATAAAAATCTTTAAATATTTAGGATATATCCTAAATTCTTTCACAGAAATGCATGCCTAGTAGTGGTATTGCTGTGATAAAGTATTCATTTAAGAGTGTTTTAAAAAGTATTTAAAGATTTTTATAAAATTATATGTATAATTTTATAATGATGAAATAATAAAAAAATTGAAAATAACCTTAATATTTATTAGTGAAGCTTGGATAAATAAAGGAGTGATATAAAATGAAATACTGTAAATATTTTCAAAGGATAAAGTGATCATTATATAGCTTCTTGTATGTAAGAGTGGTTTGACACTAGAAAATTGAATAATATAGTTTTTCACATTAACATATGAAAAATGATATGAAAATATACGTAATTATTAGAACAATGAACCCCACTCCTTGTCATAAGAATGTGACCTTGAAGGCAGAGACTATATTGACGCAGCAAAAAATTCAGGGAAGGCCAATAGTCACAAGAAGCTAAAAGAGGCAATGAACAGTTCTCTGATTCTTTAGAGAAACACAACCCGTAGGACACCTTGAGTTCTGCCCAATGAAGCCATCAGCCCTCAGAACTACAGAGAATAAATTTTTGTTATTTTAAACTACCAAGTTTATGGTAAATTGTTACAACCAGCACAAGAAACTAATCCAGATTCTTGGAATGGAATGGGGCTGCTGCTAGGCATAAACACATGGGAATGGTTTTGGAATGGCCTAATGGGTAGCTGCTAGAAGAATTTTAAGATTCATGCGAGAAAAAGGCCTACACTGATTTAAGCAGCCTGGGTGATAGAAAAATGGATGTTGAGAATGCTACCAGGGCGGACTAAGAAAGAAGTGAGGAGAATGAAGAGAAAGCCTGGATCAAACATATTATCTGAATTTTGGAGGATACATTTATTATACACAATTTTGGTAAAATATGAATTTTAAAACTGCTGCTGTGGTGAGCTCAGAAGGAAATGAGAAATATGATTTTGGAAACCTGGGAAAATAGGATCATTGTTACATAATCAAATAAATTCTAGGCAAATTGTATTCTGCATTTATACGAAAAGCAGAACCTGTAAGACATGACTTCGGATGTTTAGCCTAGGATATTCCCAAGCAAAATGTTGATTACTCAGGCTGGTTTCTTCTTGGTGTTTACAGTAAAATGTGAGAAGAAAATGAAGGAATGACTATTTCATAAAAGGAAAAGGAAAACTCTCATACTATCAGATTAGAAAAGTTACCAAAACTAGAATATTCCTTGCAAGCAAGGTGTGCTCTAGAAATAACACCAAAATGTGTCTGGACAACCTCTTGCAGAAGCGAAGAATGGAGACAGGGCAATCCAAAAGAATATTTGTGTGAGACCCTCTTGTCTAATGATGTGAATCTTGTGGTACATTCAGGAGACACACAAGGCTTCTGAGAATGTTGTAACAACAGTAACAATCATTACATAAACTTGGATCAACATGGGAAGAGAAAGAATGAGAGAAAGATGGATTCCCAATTTTTATAAGCAAGAAATAGACTGACACTCAGCAGCAAATAGGCAAGTCTTTAAAAAAAAAACAGTGCCTTATGCCCAGTGAGAACAACCATGGAAATATGTATTATATAAAATACATATGTATTTTCACAGAGATAACATTTTATCTTATTCTGCATTTTTAAGTGAACACAATGTTTGAAAAATTCAGTCCTTTTACTATGTACACATTTAATCTCCTGCTTCATCTCTTAGTACTTCCAATAGATAGATATTCTTGTATATGTTCCTTGTGATGATCCGCGTAACTATTGTGATGATCTCTATGGTAGCGCATGGTAGAACTGTCATTTCTGACCTCCTTGTGGTCAAATGGATCATCTTCTGGCTCTGGCAAGTGAATTGTAAAAAGAAAGACACGTCATTTCTGGACTAGAAGACCTATTTAATCCTCAGTTTCAGGGATAAGTAACATTCATAGAGAGCCTGTTTTAGCATCAGTTTCAAAGAAACTAGAGGTATATCTAGGGTATACATCCAGGAGTGGCTTTGGTATATAAATTTTGACTTTGACCCGTTACTGAAAGACTGCTTACCAGGATTACTACTCCAGTTTATACTGTCTCTATCTTCTATCTTCATCAACATTTGATATTTTCCAGATTGTAATTGTGTCAATCTAATGGGTATAAATAAATGTCTCAGTGTTTATGTTTTTTACTTTTCCTGCCAAAAATTAAGACGTCATTGTGCTTGCCAGTTTTTAGGGTTTTGTTGCCTATGAATTTTAGGTTTGTAACCTTTGCTCACTTTTCTATCACAGTTGCTATACTTTTCTTATTGATTTATAGGGTCTCTGTTTGTTTTATAGCTAAAAATCCCTCTCAGATATAGAAATGACAAATATGCTTTCTCATTTGGCCATTTGTCTACTTACAACTTACTCTTTCCCAAGTGACTTTATTTTATTTTTTATTAAAACTTTATTGTTAGAATAATTCAAAATAACTGCATTCTTCTTACAAAGAGCAAGTACAGGAGCTATTCAAACTCATGTACTCAATCAAAATGAAAAGTGACTTGTAGCGACTGTTGAAGTTGTTTTGATGTGTGAAAGACTTGAAATCTGTGAAGCAATTTGAATAGATTACTTTTATAAAAACAGTAGTAGTCTTTAAGTGTAGAATACTACCTAACTCTGGAGATGCAGAAAAAGTCAGCATTCTTTAGGTTCAAGATAGTAATTTTAAATAGCAACTGAATATGTCCTCATGGCAAAGGATAAAGACCTTTTTCTTTTTTCCTTGAACAGGAATTTCAAAACTGTCCTTTCCCCTTGCAGTGTTCTAAAACTTTAAAAAAGGAGAGAGATGGAAGGTGTTTTCTTGTATTGCAGCACCCTTTGAACTGCTGAAGGGAGGCTGCTGGTCAGAGGTGTAATCATCTGTAGTCTCTCTGCAGGGCTTCAAAACACTGCCAGGTGCTGCAGTCTCACGGTTCTTCACCACACACCAGATCAATGCCTGCACTGACAACCGCCCAAAGCCCACACAGTCCACCCTACAAAACCATGAAAAGCTCTATGAAAAGCTGCTACCAGCACTGAAGAATCATGGATTTGCTATGGAATGATGAATTTCAAGGATTTACTCAGAACTCCAAGATGACTTTAATTGAACAGAAACGCTTAATTCTGAAACACCCAAATACATCATTTTTCTACTTCATCTTTCTTGCACTGTTGAAATTTTTTTTTTTTGTCCAAGAATTGTTTTCCCATGGCCCTGAAGCAAGGCCAGCAGATCGCTGTAGCTGCTGGTTTCAAACAGGAGCCTAAAGAGAATTCTTTCTGTGGTCTGTTGGCCATTTCAGAACTTTGGAAATGGAATGGTCAATTCATCAGAAAGAAAGAGCAGGTGAGTATGGTGGACTTTGGGGGGCCTGCAGGGGAGAGACCCTGGTGCCTCGGGACCTGCACTGTGCAGCTGACTCAGGGTGCCAGGAGAACAAGGAGCTCCTCCCCTCTCTGGTGAGTGGCTGAGAGTGTGGCAGACTTTCGGTGGCCTGAAGGAGAGAGACCCTGGCGCATCAGGACCTGCACAGTGTGGTTGACTTGGGGTGCCGG
>PVJX010040916.1:0-14919 GCA_004027295.1 Dolichotis patagonum | reverse complement strand
CCAGAATCAATAACTGGGACCATATCTTATTAAAGAGTTTCTGCATGTTGAAAGAGATTTCCAGCAGAGTGAAAAGAAAACCCACAAATTGTGAAAAAATCTTAATGGACTGTCCCTCAGACAAAGCACTTCTGTCTAGAACTTATAAAGAATAAAAAAAACTCACACTCTCGAAATTCAAAGACCCAATCCAAAAATGGGCATCTGAAATGAACACATAGTTCTCAGATGAAGAAATAATAATGGCAAATACATGAAAAATGTTCATCATCATTAGTCATTAGAAAAATGCAAATTAAAACCACACTGAGATTCCATCTCACCCCAGAAAGAATGGCCAGGATAAAAAAAATACCAACAACAAATGCTGGAGAGGCTGTGGGGAAAAGGAACTCTTCTGCACTGTTGGTGGGAGTGTAGACTGGTGCAACCACTGTGGAGGTCAGTCTTGAGAGTCCTCAAAAAGCTGGGTTTGGAAGTCCCTTTTGACCCAGCTACTCCACTTCTAGGCATATTCTCAGAAGATGTGAAAACCTCATACCACAGTGATATATGTGCACCCATGTTTATAGCAGCACAATTTGTAATAGGCAGATCTTGGAAACAAGCTAAGTGCCCATCAACTGAGGAATGGATAAAAAATGTGTGACATTTATATACAATAGAGTACTACTCCACTATAAAGAATGATCACATTAAGATTTTTATAAAAAATGGCCACAACTTGTGACCATACTCATAAGTGAAATAAACCAAACTCACATGTGTATATGCCATAGTCTCCCTAGTATGAGAGGTAAGAGTATGTAAGATTTTTATGGTAATCATGATTTCCCATTTCATTGCTTTGAAGACCTTCAATGTTTTCATTCATCAGTTTGAATGGTTTTAATCTGTTTTGTTTGACTTTATTACATGTGATGGTATGAACAGCTGTTTTGAAGAAAACAGAACATTATGGCAGCCATTGCTGATTTCATATCATCTTGCTTAAAAGTCCTACCATGCTTCTATTCTGCTCTTACCATCAGTTCTATCATGTTGTGTCTTATTGGGATTTTAATATATGTGATAGTTTAAACAAAAATTTTATTGAAATTGAGATATTATAGTAACCATTGATCATTCTCTGTTATTCGGTTCAGAATGTCCTGTAATTCTTTAATTCTTTTGAATGGTTTTATACTAATTTGTTATGTTTGATATTATTGTATTTGAAAATATGCTCAATTATATCAGAGAAAGTGATTATTTTGATAGCTACTGTTAATGTCTGTTTTACTATGTTGTTCTGTTCTGATATGCTTTGTTCTACCTTCTTTTGTTTTATTCTCTTTAAAATAAAATAAAAAATATAAGTTTTCCCTCTAAAATCAAGCAGGAAAAAGACAAGGATGCCCACTATCACCATTTCCATTCACTATAGTTCTAGAAACATTAGAGCTATTAGACAAGAGAAAGAAATAAAAGGAATAATAAGTATAGTAAATGAAGAAGCTAAATTATCATTGTTTGCAGATGACATGATAGTCTATACAGAAGATACTGAAAACTCCACCAAGAGAATTGTAGATCTAATAAACAGTTCAGAAGCATAGCAAGATACAAAGTCAACACTCAAAAAGTAATAGCATTCCTGCACACAGACAGCAAACTCAATGAGAGAAATTAGGTAAACACCTTTCACAATAACATCAAGAAAAAGGAAAGACTTTGAAAACAACTCAATGAAGGAAATAAAAAACATTGACATTGAAAACAGCAGAATTCTAAAAAAGGAGTTCTAAGAGGCTATCAGAAAATTGAAAGATACCCTCTGTTCTCAGATATGCAGACTCAATATACTGAAAATGATCCTACTTTTTAAATTGTTATACAGGTTTAATGCAATCTTGATCAAATAACCAATAGCATGGCTCAGAGAACTAGAGAATAATCCTTAAATTCATTTGGAACCAAAACAGTCCTAGAAGAGCAAACATAATTCTGGGCAACAAAGGCAAGGCAGAAGGTATACAATTCTTGACTTGAAATTAAACTATAAAGCTACCATGATAAAACAGCATGGTTTGGGCAAACAAAACAAAACCACAACAAACAAAAAGAAAAGCAAAAATACCTAACAGACCCAAGAACAGGATAGAAGACACAGAATATAATTGACACATGCTCAGGTTCTTCATTATTAACAAACATGCCAAATAGCTTTACTGGAAGAAAGATAGCCATTTTAATAAATGGTACTGAAAAATCTGGTTTTCCACATACAAAAGATTAGAACTAATCCCATATCTCTCACTGAACTAAAATCAGTATGAACCAAAGATTAAATATTTATACAGAAACACTTAATCTTCTAGAATATAAAATAAATAAAACTCTTGAAGATATATTTGTATACAAAGACACAAGTTGTATAATAGTAGTATATATGAATTCTATTCAAAGAAATGTGTTACACTAAAATGAACACTAAAATATAAATACATCAAAAAATGAAAACAAGCAAATAAAGGAAACCAGACAAAAAATACAAATACTTTACATAAAGTACTAAAAATAACAATCTTATTTGTGAGGACAGAAAAAATATTATAGTTGTAGGTAGGCTAAGTGGAAAGAGTTTATAAATGACAAATCCTGATATTATTGGGGTTGGTATGTATAATCATGAATTTAATTGTAGTGATAAAAAGACATATAAAAATCACCACATTGTACATTTTGTGGCAATTTTATTTTATATGAATTAAAACTCAACCAAATATTTAAGTAATGAGTTAAATAATCAGCAGTGGGTAATAAATGCAAGCACTTGTAAAGGAATACAAGAGTTTAGAAAAATGATTATAGTATTTTTGAATTAATATATAATAACAGTTGTAGCAAATTGTGCCATACCAATCTTTATTTTCCTGTTATATATATTCACTTTGTTTTGGATATTTTTACTTTTTATTTGCTTATTAGAGCAGATATGTGTACATTTCAAAGTATTTTTAGAATATCTTCATATTTCTGGAATCAATAAATAAAATGTGCTACAGATATAAACCTGAGATTTTTGAACATTATAAGTTTCCTACACCCACCAGGATTTTATATATTTAAATAAGTAAATAAAAATTCACAAAATGCACAAATGCCTTATTCACTATTCCTTTCCTGTTACTATTAAGCTTTATTTTAATAAATTATTTAACACAAATTGAGTTAAATATCATCAATGGGCCCAAATCATCTGCAAGAGTTATTCAAAGACTTTCCCAAGATAAAAAATATGTTTACTTTCTCTTAATCGAGCATCTACATTGAAAAGTTAATAATGATATCAGAAAATGTACATTAATAAGTCATTATTTCTGGGAAGGTATAGTAATATTTGTATATTAATGATAGATTTTTTATTAATTTTATACTCCACTTCACAACTACATTGTTGGATATAGCCATCTGTCTTTATGTATATAGTCATAGTGAAACATAGGATGAGAAGCAGAGAGACAATCTGCAATCAAAATTGAATTATACTCTGATGTCATTCATCACAGATGAATGACAGATTCTTACATTGATTTTTTTCTTAGGCATATTTGCTAATGTGTTGATAGAAACCACTTTAACTAAAACACCTTACTTATATAACACTGTAGAGGAAAAGAAAATCTTTCAGATATTAAATGCAAGCTTCTGAAACTGTGAAATAATATAACAGTGGAAATATACTTTTAAAGGATTACAATGAGATGTGCATAAAATATTTCAGAAAAAACATTTTGTTAAAAAGTGTAACATGAAGGCAAATTTTTAAACACTAACTATTCTTCCAAAAGAAGCACAACTCAAACAATGTAATAATTACTGTTTGCTAAGAGTCAAAAAGCACATAGATTTTCTAAAATTTATATCAAGAAGTGGAAAAGGAAGTCTCATAGTGTTCCAATTTTATTGTGAGTGTTAGAAATAATAGAACATTTAGATTATTTTTTCTTATGCGAATGATCAATAGACTATGATGAAAAGTTTTTCTCAAAACTTTACATTACATTGTTTCATTTTCTGTATCCAATATTTATAATACAGATTTTTGTAGCCACCAATCAGATTATCAAAGGGCAATAATTTGCTTGATAGCACATTTGTTTAGTTTAACATATGTGCACATGTGCAACACACACACACACACCCCTACTCTTTGTGTGTATACTGTATTATCCATTTAGTTTTGAGACACTAAATTAGAAATTAAAAACTCCTGCTGCAATAATTGTATGAATTATAAATCTCAATTTAATATTAGTTCTTATTAAATCAACAACAGTATTTTCTAATAGAATTGCATGTGTACATTGGCGTAAAATGTGCACTTTTCAGTTTTCTCTCCTTTTTTAAAATTTGTTTGCCATGAATGGTATCTGCAATATACTGTTAATTATTACTTGTGTGATTAACTGTGTTCAAATTTCTCTGTAGTGATTCCTGTAATCCTGACATTTATGGAGAAAACATGCCTCCTCCATGTTTAGTGCTGTATTAGTAGTGTCACCTAGCATAGTGATAATTTATATATTTGTAATAAAAAAATGTTAGCATAGAGAGTAATTGTATGCATAACATACACTATTCTAAAAATTTTCAGCTACAAAAATGTTTAGATAATGTTCTAATGAGATAACATAATTTTTAACCTATCTGAGGTATATTTAGAAAAATGAAGCTCACATGCTTATGTTCACTATGATGATGTAAGATATGTGTGGTGTGCAGCAGTGGCAGTTATACTGAAGCAGGGAAAATTCTAAGCCAAGTTCAAAAGGAACTGACTTGATAAAGAGTCAGTTCAAAAGGAACTGACTTGATAAAGAGTCAGTTCAAAAGGAACTGACTTGATAAAGCCTTGGGTCATTGACAGCAAGCTCTTTTTGAGCAACTCGTGTTCATTCACACTTATGTAAGCGCGATGGAAATTGTGGAAGGTGATGGAAAACTCATTGTCTTAGTTACTTTTTACTCATCACTGAGACAAAATACCTGATGCCCAAAGTGGGAAAGGAAAGGTTTATTTCTTACAGTTTTTGGAGGTTTCAGTCCATACTCAGTTGGCTCTAAGGCAGGATGGCATGGCAGGTTCGCAGTTCATGGCAGCTGCAAACAGCAAGGCGGAAACCGGCAAAAGAGCGAGGCACACCTTCTTCCTGCCATTACATCACATCCTGGCTCCACCCCCTAGGAGGGTGTAGCACTGACACCACCAATCCAAGCACTAGACAATGAACCAGCCACAAATGCACAATGCAAATACATGAGGCCTGGGGGCCACTGGCATAAACCATGACACTCATCATATTTGATCTCCAAACACATTGCTATTCTTATTGCAAAGGTTACTTTATTGCAAATAGGCTTATTAACCGCTTTCTGAAAAATTGATTAGTCAAAAATAAAACTTGAGAGTGCACTAAAATCTACAGGTGTACTTTCATCATCAGTAAATAGAAAACTGATCATCTCTTAATGCATAGTAGTGAACTCATTGATGGTAAAAATTAAAGGCAAGAAAATTACCTGATTACTTAATAATGGTCAAGAATGTAATGCACTTAAATATGAAGTTTTCAGTAGACAAAGATTTAATATGACTCACTGTTTTCTTACTTTCAATTAATGGGGTTTTTTTAGAAATATCCGTTTCTTTCACTCTAGTAATTTTCAAGTTATACATATTGATTATACTTTCATAATATAACTTGGCAAATTTCTGCTACAATGCTCACTTATCAGTGTTGTGCTTATCATTTTTATATGAATTGTAACCTACATAAAAGCATGTTAAAATCAATAAGTTCTATTTGTATCTAAGTAAGGAGCACAATTAACATGCACAGTTTTAAACTTAAAACACTATAAGAAAAAAAGTCAGTTTGGCAGTAGTTGTAGCAAAATAAGGTCTTTATTCTTGTGTTAAATCAAAGTAATTTTTGAAAATTTAAAGTTTCAATCACATTTTCTAGATTTAGATAATTGTGCTTGATGCACTTGAATAATTTCTTATCCTGTATAGTATTTGTTTTATGGTTTACTAGAAATAACTTTATTCTGATTAACCTACAATTTTATCAAGATTTTCTTTCTTGTGTATTTCCTAATCTCATATTTAAAATAATATTACTTCATGATAATGAATTTCTTACATCAGTCATTAGAAAACATATGTAGTAGAAAATATTCATTACTATAAAGTATTTTTATTTTACTCTCATTCTTGAAAGATATAAGGACCATAGAATTGTAGCCTAATTATTTTCCTTTCATTCACTGACAGCATTGATGTTGATTTTCATATTTTATTTACTTCCTCTCTGGATACTTTTAAGATCATTTTTATCAACTCTAGCTTTACTGAGATGCACTGAGGTTTGATTTATATTTTATGAATTATGATTTGAATTTTGGGGGCTTCTTAAATCTATGTACCATTATGTATCATAAATCACACCATTACATCTCCAAATAATACTGATTTCTCTATTCTTTTATTTCTCTTTGCAAAAGTCCAATTACATGCAAGTAACACTATTTTACTCTTTCCACCATACACTTTTGTTGTTTTTTTCCTAATATTTAGTACCCTGAAATTTCTCACATATTTCTTCAATTTTAGTTAGACTTTGTGAACTGCTCTTCAGTCTCCAGCATTAAGTTAGCATGTTCATATCATACTTTAAAATTAGTAGTAGCCATACACCTTTTGATAAACAATAGATAAGCTAAAATTTAGAAAATAAAAGTAACATTAAAGCATGCCCTGTTGCATGTCTAACAATAATACTGCTGTCTCATTAATTCTTTCACCCTAGTCTTCTTATCACT
The DNA here is from genome assembly GCA_004027295.1 of Dolichotis patagonum. Classification (NCBI taxonomy): domain Eukaryota; kingdom Metazoa; phylum Chordata; class Mammalia; order Rodentia; family Caviidae; genus Dolichotis; species Dolichotis patagonum. The sequence goes on along the minus strand of PVJX010040916.1, from coordinate 8,049 downwards.
TCAAACTAGCTGCTTAAGAATATTTTGTATTTAATTTTTGTCTTGTTAATATCTAGTATTAACTTAGTTTCATGCAATGAAAACTAAATAGTAGAAGATATGTTTTCTCAAGTTTATGATTAAAGATGAAAAATGACATTTTCATGGAAACTCAGAACACACAGTATAAAAATTTTGAAAGAACACCCAGCCATGCAAACCACTATAGTGCTCTTTAAGGGCTCCTCAAGCCTATAGTGCACATTTCCCAATATCTGTTTGACTGTCTCCGTTACCTCTCTGAAAGGTTTGCTTAAATCTCACTTTCTCCATGTGTCACAATCCTCATCGTACTGCATTTTATCTCAGTAGACAGGAATCTGTTCACAAACCCTATCCTGCTTTCTACTTCAACAATGTTTTGTTATGACTGTAACAAATCAAGTTTATTTTTATCACTAAAGATATTATTTTGTTAGTTTAGACCAAGAAAAATTGATCAATATGTACATATAAATAATATATAACTCTGCCTTTGCATATGCATGGACTTCCTCATTAACATCTTGATAGGGCGTTTCTGTTACAATTGGTGGAACCGCACTGATACATCATACTAACTCTAATACAGTAGCTTACATTAAGGTTCACTGCTGATATTTGATATTTTATTTCTTTAAACAAATATGGAAGATTCCATATTCATTGTTAAAAATATCATATAACATATGTTCTTTGCCATAAAATCATATGTTCTCTAATTATTAATTCCTCTTCCCCAATTCCAAGTTCTGGCTACCACTTTTTTTTACCATTACTATTTTCATCTTTTACTATTTTCATCATATTTCCTTTTCCAGAATGTTATATAATTGGGGTCATAGAGCATTATATCCTTTTGAGATTGCCTTCTTTCATTTAGTATTATGTATTTAAATTTCTTTTATCACTTTTATGACTTAATGTCTGTGTCTTCTTAATGCTGAACCATATTATACTGTCTACTCATCCATTTCCCTGCTGAAAATATTTTGCTTTCTGAGTTTCATAATTAAAAATGTTATGAAATTCCTATGCAAGTTTTTATATGGCAATAGGATTGCAACAGCAGACTGTGGTTGCTGTACATTAAGTTTATTTCATAAGAAACTTCTAAACTCCTTTGTGAAGTTGCTCCTCAATTTTGAGCTCCACCAGCAATAATGAGCATGTCTCTTATGCAACACCCTTTTTATCAGTAGCAGATACTATTTTCAGAATGGGTCATTCCATTAGGTGTTTAACAATATTTCAATGTTATTTTAATTTGTTCTTTCCTCATGATGTACAACTTGGGACAATTTTTTATTTGGTTATTTTGCATCTGTATATTTGCAATGGTGAAATATATGTTGAGATCTTTAGCCCATTCTTTTTTGGTTTTTTTAAAGAGAGTAAAATTAAACACAACAAAACAGAACAGAACATAAGAAAGCGTAAATTTCAAAGCTAGACAACCAGAGATCTTCACTATGTCATATTGTCTCTTGTTTTCTTCCAAATGGTTGTCCTTATCTTTGCATATGGGGAGCTCATATTAAATAACATAGCCAATCTTTTCACAAGATGTGTAGTTCACTGGCTCCCACTTGTTAAGCAGGGGGGAAGAGGAGGGTGGACAGGATGACATGAGATGTCTGATTCTCAGCCCACACTACAGCAGGATCATAGCCACCCCCCGAGAGGGGAGGAGCTCCTTGTTCTCCCGGCACCCCGAGTCAACCACACGGTGCAGGTCCCCACATGCCAGGGTCTCTCTCCTTTAGGCTGCTGAAAGTCTGCCACACTCATAGCCACCCCCCAGAGAGGGAAGGATCTGCTTGTTCTCCCAGCACCCCGAGTCAACCACATGGTGCAGGTCCTGAGGTGCCAGGGTCTCTCCCCTGCAGGCCCCTTAAAATCCGCCATACTCACCTGCTATTTCTTTCTGATGAATTGACCATTCAATTTCTAAAGTTCTGAAATGACCAACAGACTACAGAAAGAATTCTCTTTAGGCTCCTGTTTGAAACCAGCAGCTACAGCAATCTGCTGGCCTTGCTTCAGGGCCACCTTTAGCCCATTATTAATCAAATTGTTTGTTTTGTTATGATTAGTTTTAAAAACTCATTGTATATTTTGTATAACCATCCTCTAGCATGTGTTTTCCTTGGAAAGACTGTCTTAATCCTGTGGCTTTCATTCTTAGTCTCAGGGCATTGTTTTTGTATAGTGGAAACTTTCATATTTAATGGCATTGTGCATATCACTTTTTCTTTTTTGAATCATTTCTTTAGTGTTGTATCTGAAACATCATCACCATATGAAAAATAATCTGTTTTCTCCTATCATACTCCAAAGTTTTTATGTTAATATAGCTTACAATTACATATATGTTCTATTTGAATTAACTTTTCTTAAGGATATAAATTCTGTGTCTAAATTCCCTTTTTTGTCTGAGAATTTTTAGTCTTTCTGGCATATTTATTTATTGAAAGCACCATCTTCAATTAATTTTACTGGCTTTACTACTTTGTCAAAGATAAGATGAATTATAATAGTCTATGTTTATATAAATTTATTTAGTGGCTCTCTGTCTCTTTGGTTTATTTCCTACTTTTCTACCAACATTTATAATTTAACTTATGTAATATCTCAAATTCTTTGAATTTATTTATTTTGTGTGTCTGTTGTCCTGAACTTGAAATAGTCAAGGACACTAACTTTCAAATATTTGTTCAATTTTTGGTGTTTGTCTTTTCCTTTTATATTTCTTCTGATGTACCCAAGTAAAGTTAAGGATTTTACTTGCTTTTTGTTGCAGTTTCTTGATATACATTTGTAAGACTTAATCAAATAATTATTTCTTGTTAAGATACCCAGTACTGTGTTTTAATTCTTTCTCAAATGAAAATTTTATTTTCTTTTATATGAAGTACAATTTCTTATAGTTTCACTCACAAAATACATTCTAAAATCCTATGTTTTACAGGGTAATATTACATTTGACCAAATTTCTATGTAATATGTGTAATAATTTATGTCAAAATATTTGAAATTGTGATTCAATTTTTAATCTTCATCAAATATGACATAATTTTTAATTTATATACATCTTTAAGAAGTGCAAAAATGTCATTAATATCACTGTTTCACACTTTTCTATCACTATGATAAAATACCTAGGATTACTTCAAAAAAAGAAATGTTTGGCTCATTTTTACAGAGGGTTTAGTCCATAGTGTGTTGGCATTATTATGTTTGAGTTTGTCTTAAAGTAAAATATCAAGGTGGAAAGCAGAGCACACTCTGAGCAAAGCTTTTCATTTCATAGAGGCAAAGAGCTATATAGAGGGTCACAAGACAGAGAGAGTAGTGTCCCAATATCTCCCTTAGGAGCATGTCCTCAGTGACCTCCAGATCATAAAGAACAGTCCATGATTTGGAATGGACAAGGACAAACAAAGTACATATTAGGCTAAAGTACTACAGATTTTTACTTACAATAAGTAAAGAGAAAGATTGCAGAAAACCTGAATAGCATTTTTCTGTCATGGCTGGAGGATCTACTCTCCACCCAATGCTGTGTGGCTGTGGAACCAGGCTTCATGCCACTAAGGCCCACAAAACTTCACAAATGTCTCTAAATATAGAAATACGGGTGTATGCTTGAGGCTTATTGATGTCTTCACTTAACCATAATACTTACAAGGCATAATTCAGCAGACAGCAGAAAAGAGGTACCATGCCCACACAGCTGTGAGAGCTCTTTATCCCAGTAATCCAGGTCCATGCCATTCTCATACATCCACACAGGGGACAAAAAGCAGTAAATGTCTGTTTTTTTCAACAAGTTGTTTTAACTTATCTTTCTGATCATTAAGCTACTATTTAACTTTGTACCTCCCATCTTTACTAGGGGCAAATTCCCCACATAATGTGTTAGAGTATTTCAGGAAAGTAATAGCCATAATTTTTCTCCAACTGTAGCAGCCAGCAAATTACCATCTTCTGGAATTAAGTTATAAAGGCACATATCTTGTTTATTCACTATATCTAAACTGTCTTTAGGTCTTGAGTGGCTTATAATAACATATGGGATATGATGCTTACTATAAAATATTATAATTGATTATAAAATTACATTTTAGAATGCAAAACATAAATTTTATACTAAAATAATACAGTTCTAAATAAAGCAATGCTATGGTGCCTGCCTGGCAAGTGCGAGGCCATGAGTTTGATCCCCAGTACAAAAAAAAAAAAAGAAAGAAAGAAAGAAAGAAAACAAGAAGGCTATGAAAATTGTTAATCTATCATTTTTTAAATTTTCAAAACCACTTTTTAACTTTTACTGTGTTTCAAAACAAAACATTAAAGAGATTTTTAAAAGAGCATGATTCTATTTTGACATCTATTTTTTGTAACCTGAATAACTATTAATATTCACTTCATAGCAATACAATTATTTAAAAGTGCATCAAGTATCATAAGGCTTATACTAATGTAGATTGATACATGTTTTATTGTTGATAAAACTCACAAATTTCCAGTATAATCAATACATGAGATATATAAATGTTTAATTATATTATTACTGTGTGTAATACTGTAACTCTAAAATATGATTTGATTAAACAGATACAAAGATATTGGGCTTGAGGAAGTTAATTACATTCATTTATATCACTATGTATAAGATATTATCTAATTTTATTTTTAAATCAATGCGATGAAAATTACATGTTCAGTTTAAGATATAGAACAACAGTGAATCCTGTCACGTAATTTACAAATTTAAATTATAATGACATTGGTTTTATTGATCTTTTGAACAAACAAATATGTAGAGTTAATTTTCTAGGTCAAAAGAATGATTTGTTTAAAAATTATCACAGTGAAAACTGGCATAAGATCCTTTTTTAAATGATCAAAAGACATTGATATACTAATATAGGTAGTAATAAATGTTCACATAATGAAAGTAGCCTATATCATTAGCATAAAATAGCCATGAAATGTTTAATGTTCAAGGGAGACTGTGAAATTTTAATAATAAAATGATCACAGTATAACTGCTGCATTACATTCAGGATTGGAAATGTTTTTAGATATTAAATAAAATACAATGTATTCAATTTAAAATTTTGTAATATTTATGCTATAGTGTGGTATATTTAAGTAAATTTTATTAAGTATTTTCTTTCAGGAAATTATAGAAGAAAAATACTGGAGAGTAATTAGAATTATTTTAAGAATTTTAGTCAACATATTCCAACAAAGAAATGAGGGTAGAATTTAGAGCTAGAAAATCTTGGTTCAAAAACTGTATCAGACTTTTCATAATTATGAAATATAAGACAATCTGATTAGCATTTAGTAACTGTGTTTCATATTGCAGTAAGGATAATAATTCAAATTGAGTAATGTTTCTTTTAAAATGACATGAAATAAATATATATGGACAATATATTTGTATATAGCCGAAATGGTATTAGTACTTCTTAACGTTTATATTTTCTCAAAAACCTAGCATATCGTCACACTCAGATGCAGAAAACTTTCCAAATTAATACTTGCTATAGTACCAAAATTGTAGACTCCATTCCTTCATTTAAATATTGACAGTGATATATATGCTAATGTTTATAGTGAGATATACATTCTACACATGTGTGTGTGTGTGTGTGTGTGTGTGTGTGTGTAGAGTGAGATACAGATACAGAGGGAAGTACTTTTGTGGCATACATGTAATGAGGAAAAGTAAAGCAAATAAAATTTTAATCTAATGACTGCATATGCAAATTAATCTGTCTTATATTCAATTGTCTTATAAAAATTACACAGAAAATAAAGGAAACATTGGTTACATTTCCATAAAATCAGCCATCATTAGTAAGAGTTATTCAAATTACAGCACAGGTTTTTGAGTAAGGACAATTTATTAAAAGATTAAAAATAATTTTAATAAAAATAAGTAATTAATAAAAATAAAATAATTTTAAGCTTTTAATGTTTTATTCATGACTTCATCTTTTTGTTAAGAAACTGTCCATGTTATACTCAAACCAGTCACACATTTCTATAATCCTCAAGGATGCTAGTTCTCTGAATAGCACAAACATCTGGGATACTTTACATAACACAGGTGTCTGCTTCCAGCTCCTGGAGATGCTGGCTTAATTGCACTGCTTTGTAGCCTGAGATTTAAGGTTTTTAAAAGCTTCCAGGTGAAGCTAAAATGAAGCCAAGAGAGAGATCTAAGGGATTATTTTTTGTAAATATTAGGCATACCCAAGACATTGAAAATTTTCTAACTTACTATATTTGATCTCTATTGTTCCCAGACAATGCTATCTTTTTTTAAAAACAAGCTCAGAAGAATTTAAGTCTGTTTTGTTAGGTCCATGTGTATAACATTCCTTCTTCCTGATGAATTATAGCTATAATTTAAAATCAAATAGTTATGAATATGTCCCTTCTTCTAAATTCAAAGTTTATGTATGCTATACTGGTTTGCTTTTTTATAGAAATGCAAATAATTAAGCAAGTTCAGATTAGGTCTATGCTTATTCTACTCCTTCCGGTAGATTTCTAAAAGGTCAGTGAGTGATTTTCCAGTGAGAGACTTTCTCGTGCTTTATTAGTAATAGTGCTTCTGTTAAAGTGACTGTAGCATCCACTCATCACATAAGGTTCCCTACAAAGGAGCTCCAAGAGCCTCCAAATTAGCACTCTACTTAGGTATTGCTTTAATCATGGTAATTATCACTGATAGTAATGTGACTGTGTCTTAGGAGCTAATGTAAACACTGTTTCTTTGAAGAATGTAAGACAGAGGATCATGATTCATAGAAATGAAATAGCCTTATAATTTTGTCAGATGAACTATAACACCTTGGAGGACTATTAGAGACTGTTTTAACTTTGATATTTTTGTATTTACTTAACGAGTTTTAATTTATGTCATGTAAATTTCCCTTACTGAGTTAGACTGAGGTCAACCCATGTATTCACACTGTTCCAACAGAAGCCTCAGGAGATCTACAGATCTAAACTTCTACAGAATTCTCTCATTTTATGTGCACACAAACCACAAGGAAACAGGTAATTGTAGCAGTAAAATAAGCAAAACCAAAAATCCACAAATAACAATGGCAACAAAACAAGACATTATTATAAGCAATAAAACTGTAACACAATGAGCAATGGAATTAAAAGAAAGGTCAAGTAAGCAATATTGTCTGTGAGAGACAGCAGAACAATTGGTTTAGGAATCATAAAAAATGCTCACTAAATATAGTGTTCTTTTCCCTGGCCCTCTTAGTCAGAATGTGTGGGGATAAGAATTAAAAAGAAGGCCACTTTTCTTATATTCAAAACTTGTCTTAAACTTTTTATTGAGATGTGGCCAACAAGAATATGTTTCTCTTCAGGATTTCCAGAGTAATCATCTGTTTTGTTTGCCTAGTCTAACAGTATAAAATGAACACTATACAGTTAGTTGGTGATCTTATAAAGAGATTTCTGTCCTATATAAGTACAACCATTTTCATCATCTCAGTTCATTAGAATGATGCTTTAGCTTCTCAAATATTGTTTCCACTTTAAAGATTTTAAAATGTTTAATTATTGCTTTTATTGTTTTTTATTTTAACTGATACAAAGACACAAATTTACAGTGGAGTACACTGGAATGTTTACATGCATACCCTGAATACTGTTTAAATCAAGTTAAATCTATCTTTTCAAAATTTTCCATTTCTTTGTTGGGGATATTTTCAAAATCCAACCTTCTATCTTTTTACACTATACATTATTGTCATCTCTAGTCAATCTACTATATACACACCACAGCTTCCTTCTCCCATGTAACTTTAGATCAGGACCCACTCTCTGAGCTATCCCCAGCCTTCTTACTCCTGCTCTTCACAGTTGCTGGTAGCCATCATTCTACTCTCAATTTCTGCTAGACCCATTTCCATAGATTTTTGTACCATCTAGCTTATTTGTCTTAATGATCATATGTTCTTTATGCAGTCATCAGTTGAT
>PVJX010040915.1:0-14932 GCA_004027295.1 Dolichotis patagonum | reverse complement strand
TTTTTTGGTTATGGCTATTGGAAGTTCTACATGCTTCACTAAATCCGTATGTCAGTTTCCATTCTCATGTTTGGGAAGTTTTCAGCTGTTGCTTCTGTAAATCGCCTGTTGATATCATTTGGGCTGTCCCCTTCTTTTTCATTTATCCCTATTATTCTTATGTTTTCTTTTTTCTTTGCATCATCTTGTAGCTGTTGAATTGTTATTTCCTGATTCCTTGTTATTTTTAAAAGATCTTTCCTTTCCTGTTCACTAGCTGCAATCTTAGCTTCAAGTTATGAAATTCTGTCCTCACTTTGGTTGAGGCAGTTTTGGCAACTTTCAATAGAATTCTTGATTTCCTACATATCTCTTTGAATCTGCTTCATGCATTCTCTTTGTTTCTTATAGTGTTCATTCATAGATTCTATCTGTTTGCTTTGTTCCTCTAATTTTTTAGCTATGTCTTCACTAGATGTGTTCATTATTTCTTTCACTAGTTTTATCATTTCTTCTTTTACCTGGGCAATTATTTCTGATTTGAATTTCTCCATAGCTTCCCCGAGTTGCTTCTTTATTTCAGTTGATTACATTTCAGTCATTTCAGGTATTTTGCTTCTATTTTCTTCTATGTACATTGTTCCTAGGCTTTCTTGGGATGGGCTGCAGATTTGAGATTGCCTTTTGGTCTTTAGTGTTGTCCTTTTTTATCTTTCATTGCTTTGAGTGGTGTTCCAAAGCTTCCTCTGGGTGTGTTGGCAATCACCTCCTGCGCCCTCAGCTCCTGGGACTGAATGAATGTCACAGAGCCTGGCCCATTAGGCCTGCAGGACTTCCCGAGCCCAGTCCAGTGTTTCAGGGAGTTGGGCGGGAACTCAACCACTGTGTGCCCTGGTCTCAAACTCTTCTTGGGCCAGGACCAGTAGGCTGCAAGTTCCCCTGCGTGGTCCTGGCCTCCCGACTGAAAGAAGGCCACTTGGCTTGGTGTACTGAGGCCTGCAAAACCTCCATAGGTCAGTCCAGTGTCCTAGGGAGCTGGATGGGAACTCACCTGCTGTGAGCGCTTGTCTCAAACTCTCCCCAGGCCAGCACCAGAGGGCTGAGAGTCTCAATGTTTCCCTTTATAATTATCTTTATTTAAAGTTTTGCAACTATGCTGATGCTTGAAAGCACAATTCATGCAAACAAATCAGTCTTTTTCTAGCATGTAGAAATACTTGTATGTAAATAATATATATTTTTTTCATATTGTTGTTTTATCCTGACTTGAACAAAAGTGTCATATGGAAGAATCAAATCCAATTCATAGCACTATTTTCCTTCAATGTTTTCTTCAGTGCCTAAATTTATAACAATAATTGGCTTAACAGATACATCACACAAGCATATGTAGTACAGAAAGAAAATGAATGAATAATATATATGAGTTCACAAATATGGTATGTAATTTTTACTTGTCACTGTTAAGATTTCCAAGCTTATCTTCTTTAATACATTTATTTTAATCAGTGAGTTAGAGTAAGTTAATAGCTGAATGAAATATATTTGTACATTCACATTTGAGTTTCTCATTTTTATACAGCGCAATATTTTATAGTTATTTTGGAATGACATTAGGGAAAATAAAATACTATATTCACAAGCAGTATATATCAAATAGTTTTTGTTTCAAAGATAAAATCTTGACCTACAGTGGTGATTACATGTAAATACACCAATACTCTTTTTTAAATTATTGAGAGGTTTCATTTGTATGTTTAGAAAAAATCAGGTTTTTGGTTATTTCCAAGTAACCTTTCAAAGTTGAAGACAATTAATGTCAAAAGGCGAAACCTGAATATGAAAAAGAATTTAGAAAACTAAAATTCAAGGCAAGTTTCTCAGCTAATACAATCCCTAGCAAATTCTTACTCATTCCATTAACTAACATATGAGATTGACTTGTGTTAGCTACCTTGGATAATTCTCCTGGAGTTAAGTTAGTGCTAAAAGATTTGTTCAAGTAAAAGTATTACTTAAATAGTGGATTGTGCCACTGATATTTTCCTGGAAGGCCTGTATGAAAAATATTTGGTTTTACAATGTTTTTTAATGGATGACTAGAAACAATAACACCCATTTGTTTAGTGCAAGAGGAAAAACAACAGCTAAAATTATAAAAAACAAAAAGTAAATTCAACAATAGTACCAACATCTCAAGAATTTTGTAACTTACAGAAATGCAATGCTTAAGGTACCGAAGGTACCGTAATTCTTAAAATAACCTTGCTTAAAACTTTCTGTCCAGGACTAGGGATTTACCTCAACAGTATAAGTGTCTGCCTGACTAGTTGAGTTCAAGCCCCTGTACCAAACAACAACAACAACAACAACAACAAAAACAACAGCAACAAAAAAACCCACTTTCTGTCTGTTATAATATATACAAAGACTTTATTGATCAAGAGAAGTATTTTGAACTGATAGGCTTCATGCATAAAATATACTGTTTTAGTCCAATCGTGTTATGATCCAATTATGCAATATCCTGAAGTACTTTATCTCTCTGCTTTTCTGTGGATAACATACTATCCAGGCTCTGACTTGTTACCAAGAGACCTAGGTTTTGAAAGGAAGGAATTGTGATATTCAAGAGGAGGGAATTAGTGCAGTAAAAGGAGAAAAGCAATGTTTGGGTTTTCATACCGATGCAGTGTTCAAGAGAAAATAATCGATATGAAATATAAACCTATAGAAATAAAAATATCTACATACTAAGTAAGTGTGTGATGTTCCCTTTTGGGTTATATATTACTCATTATCTTTTACTAAATGCCAAGAGTTGGAAAAATGCAATTTATCTAAATGTCTAAACTATTTGAACGTGCTTTATGATCCCATAATATTTTTGAAACAAGGCCATGCCATGTAGTTTAGGCAAGTCTTGAACTCGTTGTGTAGCCTGGGCTGGCCTTAAACTGCTGATGATCCTCCTGCTTCAACCTCCCAAGTGCTGGCATCACAGGCATGTGTCACCACACCACTATTTCTCAAGAAGGAAATTTCCCTAAACCTTTCATTCCCAAGACGCTTGGCCAATTTGGCTAATATATAAGCTCATGGGGGTGGAGAAATTTTCTTTTTTTAAATTATAGCACTCTGTTAGATATAACTGACATACAAAAAGTTGTATATATTAAGTATATACAACTTAATGAATAATGGTTGTGTACACCAATGAGAACACAATTATCCATTATCTCCAAAATGTTTTCTACTCACTTTATTTAAAATTATTTCCTTTGTGATAAGAACACTCAGTGAAATATCCCCTCTTCCCAAATTTTTAAATACTTATTGTAATATTGTTAATTATGGGTCCTATGTTGTACAGGAGATCTCCATAATTTATTTATCCTTAATAACTGAAACATTACATGCCTTCAATATCATTTCTGCATGTGCTCCAGGTCCTAGAAACTACGAGTGTGCCCTGGTTCTATGTGTTGGAATGTTGTAGGTTTTAGGGAAACCATGTATGTGACAAGGAGTTAATATTGGATCTAGAGAGGGAACTCCTACAGTTGCAAAACAAATTTAAAAAAAAAATTTAAAAAGGGCAAATAACTTGAGTAGACATTCCTTTAGAGGGAACATACAAATGGCCAGCATGCATATGGAAATGTTCCCTGCATCAATAGTCATCAGGTAAATGCAAATCAAAGCAACACTGTGATAAAACCCAATCCTTGCTAGGTCCATAATAACAACACAGAGCAAACCCCCCTACATTTTGGGGAGACTGTGGAGAAAAGGGAAAACTTTAATGCTATTAATATGACAACAAACTGGTATTGCCACTGTAGATAAAAATACAGCAGTAATTCAAAAATGTAAAATAGGATGAATATTTGATTTAGCAGTCATACCTCTGGGTATATGTTGAAGAGTACTGAAATAAGGACTTCAAAGAGACAGGGGCACTCTAATCTTCACTGTAGCATCATGACAATAAAAATATGTGGAGACAATTTCATGTAGATAAAAGTATGTATGAATAAAGGAAATTTAGAAAACACACATAATTAAATATATTGCAGCCTTATAAAAGGAATTTCTGTCAGCATGGATGAACCAGAATGGTGTTAAAAACACAAGATAACATGTTATGTTTTCAAAAGACAAATACTACAGAAGAATTCTTTGTAGATACACAAGCAATGATGAAGTGTAAGACCAGGAGCTCTGGAACCAGATGGCTTAAATTTAAATTTTACCACTATTAGAAACTGAAAATTGCTTAAAGTCTTGCTGTTTTGGACTCTCCCATCTTTAAAACATAATTAATACTAATTCATAACTCATAATTTAATAATATTTAAGAATGTTAATCTTTGTAAGATATATTGAACAGAACCTGGTGCAATCTAATCATTAGTCATGTGTTCATAAATATAATAAATCAAGAAAAAATAGAAACCGATATATATATATATATATATATATATATATATATATACATGTATAATTTCAAGTAAATTAGGTATGGTTATACATGTTGTTAGTGACTGTTAATTTGTAATACAGTTATCACTAAACATTGAACTTAAATCAGGAGGATGTTGTTTTGGCAACTCAAAAATCATCATCTTTCTCTCCATTGGTATAACTTTGGGGTGCAGTCTTCCACAGATCTTTTTACTTAGATCTGTAATAGTTCTTTCTCCATTACGCTGTTCCAATTGATTAGCTTCCTGCTTCATTGACACACATGAAACAACCTGAAGGAAGCTGTGTATACTACACTCTCACTGACTTTCATCAAAATCATAAATTCTGCTTACTTCCCGTTAACTTTGATGGACTCTCTGTACTCAGGTAAGATTCTCCACTTTACAGACCACCTCGCTTCCCATCTGTTCTACAAAACATTGTACCAGCTATTGGCCAACCCTGTTACTCTTACATCTTTCTCCTGCTAAATCATTTCTTTTAGCAGAGAATTATGCTATAACATCTCCTACCTTTTGAAAACATCATCCCTTGGTCCCAAAGTCCCTCCTCCCATCTCTGCAGGTTCTTCATCACTTCACAGAAATTCCTTTCTGTCTAACACATCCTTTCCATTTTCTATTGGATCATCCTTCATTAAAATTTCACCTGCACTACATTGAAGCAAATTTGTCAAGGTCATCAGTGAATTCACATGACTAAATCCAATATTAATTCTTTATTTACCTGGCTTTTGTACCATCGCTTTCTTAGTTCTGAATTTGCCTTCAATTTCCTGCCCCACACCCCGTATCCGTAGAGCTTGTATCACTACCAGCACTACATCTTGAGATATTGCAGGTTTCAGCCTTTGTATTGCTTCTTTTCTGTTTTACTACTCTTTAGCAGCATTGTGTCAACTATAATATGTAATTTATTCTCTCTACAGCATTTTTTAAAGGTGGACCAGAATCTCAAGTCTGAATCTTCAGATTCCCACTTAACAGCTACACCCACATAACTACTACATATTAAATGTAACATGTCCACACAAAATTCTTGATATTCTCCCAATCTGCTACCCTAGTAGTCTCTATAGCAAAACAAATGCCACCTATGTACTTCCATTATTCAAGCCAATGCCTTGGAATTATTTTCATCTCCTATATTTTCCCTTAAACACAAGCATCAAATCAATCAACAAATGCTGTTGATTCTGTCTTCAAATTTGGCAAGATTCAACATTTCTCCTCATTTTTTTGCAATTACCATAGCTCTCCATTTTAGACCATTGCAGTAGATTCTTACATTGTCTTATCATTCTCACTTTTGTCCCTTTCAAAATAGAGCAGCCAGAATGATCCTGTCAAAATGTCACATTATGCCATTTCTCTACTGAATAACTTTCCAAAATACTCTTTGTAAAATCTAAGCCTGTGTAAGCGTGTATGGACTGTTATTGTATAAAGGAGTTAAAGCAAAGTCTGTTATCAGCAGTATGCCAATAAATGTTTAACATAATAAACGGTATTATTAATGTTGATCAAAGCTATAAGAACAGATTTGGGAGATAACAAAGGCATACTAGTGTCTACTGCCTATTGACCACATTGATATAAATATATGCTTAACACTAAGGAAAGATCTGAACCACTACTTTCTATGTAAGAAAAAAGTGAAATAGGAAAACACTTTTGAAATAGAGATTAGAATGATAAAAGACAAGTAAAAATGGAACTCTGGGAAACGTTAACAATTAAGTGTCAGAAAGTAAAAGGAAACCAGAAAAGCAAGTGGGAAAGCAAAGCAACCAGAGAAAATATTAAGTATAAAGAAGGTTGCTAGAAACTTTAATGTTAAGAAAATGGGAAGCTCAAGAAACCAGGTGGAATTATGAGACTTACATGCTGTGAGACACATCAACACTGAATGAGGCAGATCAAACATGGCTTCGAAGAGGTACACTACATTAAGCATTAGAAAATCCCTGATAATATTAGTGAGTTTCAGTGGTATGCTGAAGAGAAAAAACAGATTGTAGCTATCGAATTATTAAGAAGTGAAGAAAAAGAGAAAGGATTAGAATGCTGTTTAAATCTGTTAACTATGTAGAGTTGTGTCGAGGTGAATGTTGGATTAATTTATCTTTTGAAAATTATTGGGCTGTCCACGAACATTATAATATGACCACAAAAAAGAAAGGAGTTGAAGAAATTGTAAATCCGCATTGATATAAAGGAAATATAGTGAGAACTGACTCCAGAGCAGCCACTCTGAGCAGATTAATCAACCCTGAAAATGACCAAATTCATCTTTTGTTCTGAGATGAGAGTTTAAAGAAACCTGGCCAGGGTCAATCGTACAGAATGTTAGACTTACAAATTCTAGAACAAGGACTATGGTGAAATTTCTGTTTCATTCATTATGAGTTATAATGTAATCAGCTCACACTGCAGGATATTTTGGGCAGATTAAGGCACACATTTTAGAGTCAGTAATGTAATAATGGTAAAGATAAATTGTCACTTTAAGCTAAAACCTTTTCACGGAAATCCTTTCAATGCATGAGGTTATAAGCATTTTACAACTTACTCTGACTGACCAGTCATAAAGCTGCAGAACATTAAATTCGAAAAAAGTAACGATACCCTAAGATGAATGCAGTTATTATGTACCACAAACGTATACCAACAATCAAAACGAAATTTTAGGTTAGTTATGAAGCTGAAATAAACAGAAAAAGATTGATGCTAGATGGCTAAAATCATGTATAAGGATCCTATCTCCAAAGCCAGTGTTCATTCTAATACACTTGTGCTGTTCATCTCAGAATGACCTCATACCTCTCCTTCCTTAAAAATTCACTTTTGATCTCTTTCTTCTACTTTAGTTTTATAACATGCCATATTTTTTTACTACATGCCTTGGCTAAATTCCATTAAGCCCTCTAATAGTTTTGTAGCTTCTCAAACTGCTTGAAAAGATTATAGCAAATTTGTATTTGTAGAAATTTAGCAGTATGTTTACTCGGATTTATTAGATACTCATTAACTATGCAAATAATATTTATACACTTAGTAGAATAATTGTGAAACCTATTGTTCTTCATGTGTCTGAGTAAAACATTTTTATTTGATCATTTGTTATATTTAACCTGAAAACTAAAGAAAAATGCAACTTTATGTTAGTTTCAATATGATGGAGCTGTAAATTATATAAAACAAGTTAAATGTGATGGTGGTCCTACACAGATTTAGTATCTGGTAAAGTGCCATGAAATTGATATTTTATAAAGACTATATATTAAAACTTCTAAAGACACCTGTTTAATCACAGAGAAGAGTAATGTTGTTTGGATAGAGTGATTTTTTTAGAGGGAGGGAGTACTTCGAATCAAACTCAGTACCTTACACTTGCCAGACAGGCACTTATGCCACTGAGCTATATCCTCGGTCACTGAATAGAGTGATTTTTGAAAACAAGAGTGCAACAGTAAATATAATCATTGAGACACTACAGGGTACTATGCACCAAACCATTAGCCTGTATGATTTTTAGATGCTTTTTGATTTGCTACTTTTTGATAAGTTTTTAATAAATTTTATTGTAAAAAATCATAATACTGAAAATTATGTGAGATTTTTAAAAAAGTGGACATTCCATATGAACACACACATTATTTTACAGCTTGCTTTTTAGATAGAAAATTGTGTTTGGAGTAACTTTTCATTTTACTACAGTCATGTTGGTGATACATGGTATTCCATAGTATGAATATATCATAATTTATTTAAGCACTCATGAAAGCAAATTAGGATTTGTTCTCAACATTTCATTATCTTCAAAGTTGAACAATGTCTATACAAGTTTTCAGATTTTGATCCATATGATTCACTCCTTTAAAAATGAAAAAATAGATTCAGATTTGTGAACGTACATTCTGAACACATTTTAGCAAACTACTAAAAGTTTCTATATGATAGTTATTTACCTCAACAGGTATGAAAACTTTCATTTCACCATGTACCCATGAAACTGAGACTCTTCACTAAGGTTTTTGCCCTACTTTACTTATGAAAATACAATTACCTGTAAATGTTATTGTAACACCCTTAATGTATATACACACGACCATGCATTCTTTTAGGAGCTACCTATGTATCACACGTGTTTTCCAATATTCGTTTTTATTTATGACAACTTTCTATAGCTATTTGATGTTTATGGTTTCTTCGATATGTAAAATCATAAAACATAGAGAAAACTGAAAAAGTATTACTTTTAAGAGTACTGATAAAGTTAACTTTCCAACTGAAGCATACTATCTAAAAAATTTTGTTGTTTTTTTCTATTCACCAAAAAGAATTTTCAAGGCGACAGGTAAATCACTGTAATGGGGAAAGTTAAGTAAGCCAAGTAAATGGCTACACATTATTTTTGTACTCATGTGAAATTAAGTGTGTCTAATCTCTCTGAGTTATTTTTCTCATGTATATATAGTTCTTGTTTCATCTTTAGCATTTAAGATTTCAGTTTTTTACAGAATTTTCAAGGATGTGTTGATAATTTACTGTCAATGTCAGTAATCATGCTTTTCTTGACTTTCTTTTTAATGGAAGGTCTACGCCAGAAAGGAAGACTTAAAGGGAGGTTTGGATAAAACTGTAAGCCTCCAGAAAGATCTGTCAGAGATGCATGAATGGATGACACAAGCTGAAGAAGAATATCTAGAGAGGGATTTTGAATATAAAACACCAGATGAATTACAGACAGCAGTTGAAGAGATGAAGGTAAAATAAATCAAGTATAGCTAAAAAAGAAAAACAGGAAAGAAATACAACATTATTTATAATTGTGATTCTGTACAATCTGCTCTTCTGCGTTTAGGCTGACTTTTAATTAATCTTGATTCAAGTTTTGATATAATGTAAAAGTTAAAAAGTGTATATTAATTTTAATGCATTGTGGTCAAAATCTAAACATTAACAATGGCAGTTTGAAATATATAATTTCTATTGAAATTATATAATGTTATATTAGAATCAGCTGATCACATTAGCTTTTTGTAGCTATTGCAAATTCAAGCTGAAAATATGACTAAGTCTTCTGGAATAGGGAATATAAAATGTAGTTAAATACAGTGTTTCTTTTAAGCTTAAAGGAGTTTCTTGGAATCTGAAAGTGTTGAATATTTCAAGAAGTAGTCATTGGTGTGAATTAAAAGGACTAAGTTTACATGCACATATGTTAAAACAATCGAATAAAAACATACATTGATTTAGGATCAAGGAAAGTGGTACATACCGTGAACTTAGAAATGAGGCCTGCAATTGAATCTACACAGTGGTATTTTTCTATGATCCAGGGCAATTCAGTAGTGAACATAACCCTCTGATTTTATCATACAAATGTCATCACATTTCTCTGTATGAAGTTACGCTTGAAACTTACACATAAGGAAATTGCCTCGCCCAGTGCAGACATTCAATTCTTTTTAGTTGTAATGATAGCTGTTATTCTTATGCAGTAACAAGAACTGATAATCTAATCATGCTAACCCAAATATTCACAGATATTTGTTTGGCTTGAGGCCTTGTGACAAAACAAAGTCATTATGGAACCAGATTCTTGGGTTTGAATCATGGTTTAGCTCCTTGAAAACTTTCTAACCATAGGTTAGATAAATTCACTGAGGTACATAAATTCACTGATTTTTGATTTCTTCATTTTTGAACTGGATCTCAAAATATTTTCTTTTCAGAATTGTTTGAATGAAACATAAAAGTCCTAATACCACAACTAATGCAAACTCAGTGTTACATAGTTGATAGTTAGTATTATGATTATCATCAGTGTTGCATAGGAAGAAATTCAGTGTACATTTTCATATAATTTGTGATTATTCAAGAATGTTTATATAATTAAGAGCAGAAAGTACTTACATGAAAGCTCACATTTGAACTTTAAATGTCTTGTGACCTTAGTTAATTTAGAACATAAAATTAAAATGTAACAAAAGATTTGGCATTTTTGAATAGTAAAACTTGTAAAAACATTTTAGGCTGGCAGTACTGTATATTATGCATTTATTCATGAATATACTTATTGCATATTTAATATGTATCTATACCCTTTAAATGCAGTGATAAGACCCCTCCCTGCTTTCTTAGAATTTGTATTCTATTGGAGGATGGGGGAAAGGCAATGACTGGAGAAACAAATAATATCATTTGAGTTCATGATAATCTGCCTAAAAACAAACCAGATTTGTAAAATAAAGAATCATTAGTTAAGTGTTTGGAAAGACAATGGAATGGTGAGTTGATAATTTAGTGAGGTTTGACTCATGAGATATTTGTGAAGGATACATTAATTGGAAGCTTTGAGTTAAGAGAAAAAAGCCATAAAAATAAATAATGGAAGCACAGTCCAGTAAGATAAAATACCACCTACCAAGACCCTAAGCAGAAGGAGCATGCCCACCTGCCCAAAGGGACACAAACGGAGCATAAGTTACCTAAGATAAGTTTAAGGCAGTGGGCACATATCCATCAACACAGAAGTTTTTCAGTCTATCGCAGGAAATTTCATCCTAAGTGAAATGAGAAAACCAGTAGGAGATTTTTAATAACGGACTGCAGTGATTTCAAATTTGATCATGGGAAGTCATCATGAGTAAAATTATTCCAGCACATGAGAGTTAGAAGGTACTTTGAAAGTTAAGTCAATTGTACTTTTCCTGCGAATCAGAATAACAAAATCCTCAGATCCAGTCGGTCAAATATTATAGCTATAGTTACAAGTTTTATCTGTTTTAAGGGTATTTTTATCCCATGTCACTCTAAGCTATATCATTTTATTTCAATTTAGTTTTTTATTTTATTTATTATTTGTGAGTTGTGTGCTATCAGCGTGAACTTTCCCCTCATACCACAAAGGCCCAGTGGTTTGTTCTCCCTGTTTTCTAATGCTCTAGACTGCAGTCATTACTCAGGTTCCTTAGAGGAAATTGGCAGTCATCTTAGGTTCAGCAGCTTTCTCTGTCTGGGTTCCTATGTTTGGTTCAGTCCTTCTTTTGACTATTTTTTCTCTCTCCCTGCGAAGGTGGTCTATTTGGGTTTAACAACCCAATCAGATCTTTTTTTCCCAACAATGGAGAGAATTGTGTCTCAAATTTTAAAATTTTGAAAACAATCCCAGAAATGAATGGTCCAACAGATTTATCCACATTGTTTAGCATGCACAAACAATCAATCTGGCTGCAAAGCAGGTACATCAGAGATTGATATTTAACAGTGGAAAAGCCTGTGGCAAGAGTAGCCAAGCAAGTTGGTGGGTCGTTCCCATTTCTTGAGTTTTCTGCTTAATGGTCATGTCAGTCTCTTTAGGTCAATTGTACTACCTAGTACATAGTGATAGTACCTTTCCAGGACTTCTATTTGTATTGATTTTGAATGAAGATTTATCTTTATGGTCAGAAGATACCAACAGACTTACTTTGGCACCTCTCCCTAGCTTATTCAGAGAAAAAGTAGAAACCACCTTCTGTTTCTTTATTGTCTTTCATATGTTTCACTTGAAAATTAAAGTGCTGTTATGGTAAGGTATTTTCCTCTGTAAACAAAGCATTCCTACTGACATAATGAAGTGGGAGCGTGTTCCATTGGCATCATCTATCAGTCTTCAAGACTTAGAGATCAGATGTGACTATATCCTGAACCTTTATAATAAAACCCCTCAAAGATCTTGAATTTTTAACTGTTGTTCCTTTTTAGAAATTTTTATGCTACCATACATGTGTCCTAGGGCTTAAAAGAATTTATGCATATAATGAAAATATTAAATACATAAATACATTTGCTTAATTACTGGAGCCAGAGCCAGGCCTGTGGCACACATCTGTCATCCCAGCACTTGGGAGGCTGAGTTAGGAGGATCCCTGAGAGTTTAAGGCAACTCTGGGGCTACATAGTGAGGTGAAAGCCAACCTAACCGACAGAGTGATACTCTGTCTAAAAAACAAAACAAAATAAACAAAGCAGCATTGAAACAGTGATTCTTACTCTTGAGCAATCCTCGAACTCACTGGAGGAGTTGTTTAGAACAGATTGCCCGGCCTGAAATGTTTCTGCACATGGCATGGTTAGACGCATAGAAAGAAAGGGATCCAGAGCGATTATTTTTTATGAAGATTGTGTTTCAAGAATACTGGTCATTTAGCTTTTCTGCCTTTAAACACATTAAAGAAATACATCACCATCTTCTTTCCTCATATCAACTTGGGTTAATGAATTTTACTCTCTTTGTTCTCTTTGGCTCTCCCAACATCTCATGCAGATTTAATGAAAGAGTATGAGAAAGCCAAAAAGTTGAGGAGAGAAGTGGTCCCTTTTGTACATCATTAGATAGATGCATGACCTGCTTATACTTTGTAAAAAATGTAATTGTATTTATTGGATTTACTACAGCATACTTCTCCCTCGTCTCATTGAAAGTTTGAGGCTGACTTAAAAGCTATGAGAAAGAAAAATTTAACCTCCAGAACCACTTATTTAAATTCTCTGCATCACAATTTCCTGATGCTTAAAATAACAAAACACATATTTGTGAAGGTTTTATGAAAGATCCAATGAGGCAGTAATATGGCATAGCTGACCTAACACATAGCAGCCTGGAAAGTGATTAATGGTTGTCAGAGTTTTTGACAATGCTATAATTATGACAGTCAAAATATTATTTGTGTATCAACCATGCCATGTGCAGACATATTTCATTAACACTGAGTTCTAGTTCTCAAAGTATGGGAGTTACTCTTTGACATCATCAGGGAACTTGTTAAAAATAAAAAATCTCAGGTATCATCCTAAATTTACTGACTCTCATATTCTGTACGTAAAGCCAAGCAGTCTGTTCAAAACAACTCATCCAGGTGAGTCTGAGGATCACTCAAGAGCAAGAATCACTGTTTCAATGATGTTTTGTTTTCTATGTTGCTCAGTGATGCCAAAAACTTATTTATTTATAATATTAAACTAAAAATTTTAATTAATAAATTTAAAATCAGTAAAGATATCTTGGTTACTTTTCTCTTGTTGCTGAGACAAAATACTCAACACCAAAAATTAGGGAAAGAAACGGTTATTTAGCTTGCAGTTTTTGGAGGTTTCAGTCCTTAGTTGCCTGGTTCCAAGGCAGGGTGGTATGACCTCAGGGTAACACTTCAAGGCAGCAGCCAGAGTAAAACGGACAGGAGAGAGAAGTCTCTTCTCTTACTTTTTATTGTCCAAAAACCACCACCCACTAGGACAGGTAGGTGTAACACTCACAAAATCTCTGTGACCTCCTCTTGCACAGGCTGAGAATATTTAAAAGTAAGGCTCTTGGTTCCCTGCTGAGTCTCTCAGTTAAACTTCTAGAGTTCTCAAGTTGACATAGTGTATCAACTATAACATAAGGCAAGTAGGTTATAGTCAAAATAACTTGCATCTGCTATCACATTGCATACATTTAAAGCGTCGTGGGACTAAATCTAAAAGATAGGTTAATTATGTTGAAGAATACAAAAGCACTTTATAGCTCCATCTTGTTAATATCTTGCCCATATTCCCCAATTCTCACGCTACATTTTTGGAAGGCCCAACTTTCACCAGCGAAACCCTACGTTTCTTTACCTGAGTGTTTTCTACAGACCTTGAATTCCCCTTTCCCCCCTTCATAGTGTGTTGCAAGTAATAGGAAATAAATATTTTCCTTACCGTTGGCAGCCAATCATGGAAGATGTTGTGTACATAATGCTGCACTTCTTCATGCCTGAATGTGACAACTCTAAGGGATATGTACTTTCCAGTAGGATTAAATTACAGTCACAACCAATGGTCACTGAGATTAATGTCATTATCATTTCTCCTCCCTTTCCTGTCTCCATTCCTCATTCTACTACCAGCATTCCCTTCACATAGGACAAGCACACCAACTGCTTAGGATTGAAAGGCCATTCACATGTCATATTTTCCTTTTATTCAAATCCAAATTTAAGACACATGGTGTGTATTTCTAAAATATATTCACATGCTCAAAGAAATATCCTCCTGGTAGAGACCACCAGGAACTGTATTTTATTTATTTATTTTATTTTTAAAGAGGATAAAATTAAACATAACAAAACAGAACAAAACAGATCATAAGATAACAATGTAAGAGACAAGGATTTCAAAACAAGACAACTGGAGATCTTCACTGTCTGTCATCTTGTCTCTTGTTTTCTTCCAAATAGTTGTCCATATCTTCATATACAGTGAATTCATACCAAAAAATAGAGCAACTGTATTTTATATAAACAAATTAAGTTATTACTTTTTGAAATGAGGAAAAATATAGGGAACTAAAAGTTATATAAGTGAACACAATAGGATTTGGACTTGTGGTAGGTGATTAGAAGGAGACTTTGAAAGCTTGTTTTTAGTGAGTAGTGGTACTACCATAA
>PVJX010040914.1:0-14918 GCA_004027295.1 Dolichotis patagonum | reverse complement strand
TCTTACATTGCTTTCTTGTGATCCGCTTTGCTCTGTTTTGTTGTGTTTAATTCTACCCTTTTGATATAATTGCATGTATATTTGCATGGGTAAGATGGATGACCATATTGCTGTTTTTGTCAGATTGTGGAGCAGAACTGTTGACAGTCTCACTGTTTGAATGTCTACTTTACATGTTTTAACTTTGTAAATTGAACAATTATTTCCAAGAAGTCAGCATGTAATTTGTCAAGTAATAATTTCTTAGGTTTTTGCTGTTGTTGTTCTTTTCCTTTTTTCCTTAGAATACTGTATTGTTGCTACCCTTTATTCTGTTTTGTTTTCTGTTTTGTTTTCTCTTTAAATAAAATTATTTAAAAAAAAGAATAGTTAAGCTTAAAAGTGATTAAATGCACGTGAAGTAGTAAATTGGAATGTAGATCAGAAGAAAATAATCTAAATGTAAAAATCAACAGACATGAGATATAACGGGATCAAACATACATGTAATCAGAGTACCAAAGAAGAGAAAATTGATGGAAAGCAATATTTGAAAAGACAGGATGAGAAGCTGACAAAACAAAACACAGGTTAAAGAAATCATACTAGTCCTAAACAGGATTTTTAAAAATACAGAAATGGACAGGCAAAGTGGTACACACTTACAAATATAGCACTTGAGAAGCTGAGACAGGAGAATCACCTTCAGTTCAAGGCCACCTTATGCTACACAGGGAGACCATCTTAAAAAAAAATCCACAGATATCTTGGTCATAGTAAAATGACAGAAAACTAAAGTCAAAAAGAAAACCTTAAAAAGCAGTCAGAGGAAAAAAAAAAAACCATATCACCTGCAAAAGAATAATAATTCAGAGGGACAGCTTACTTCTCCAAAGAATCTATGTAAATCAGAAGGCAATGGGACCACATCTTCACTGTGCTGCCAACCATTCAGCACAAAAATCTCAGTCCAGAATGAAGGTACACTGAACACCACTGCAGACAACATGGAAACTGAGAAGACTCACCAGGAGACCAGTAGGCTCAACTTGCAGTAAAGAAAGAGTAGGAGTATTTTTTAGTAGAAAAGTGATTCCAGATAAAGGTGGAAGAAGAAACACAATAAAAATGGTAAACATGTGGAATTCCAACTGAATATCGACTTTTCAAAGTAGTAGTATTGACCTTGGGTTGAAATGTTAAGAATTAAAAGACGTAATGATAGTGTGTAATGGAGAGTGAAGGTAAACAGAGTAAAAGTATTCCATGGCCCTTTCATTATCCAAGAAAAAAATCAAAATGCCTATTAAAATAAAGAAGTTCCAAGTGACAATACTGTTTGATAAGTAAAATATGCTCTGTAATTTCCAGAGTAACCACTGACAGGATGGTGAAATTAATATAAAACTTCTAGCTAATAGTCTTTAACCGATATATATTAAAAATAGAAAGAAACATTGTATCCCACCAAAAGGTAAGGGAAATATATGAAAAGAACATTGGATAAGTAGAAAAAAATAGAAAGCACTTAATAAAATGGTAGATTTAAGCCAAATTGCTGGTATATTAGTAAGTCTGTCAAGAGGCCAAGATTTTCAAAATGGATTAAGAGAAACAGCTATGCTATTTACAAGACACATCTAAAACACAGGTTACATAAAGGTTGAAAGTAAACCTATAAAATTACCATACATACATTAACCCTGTAATTCCAGCTCTCAAGACGTATCTTCATAATCCCTATAACTAAAGTAGGAGGATCTCCGAGCTGAGGCCAGCCTGGGGTTCTTAATCAGTTCAAGCTTGAACTACATGGCAAAATCATGTCTTAAAACAACCAAAAATGCCCCCCCCCAAAAAACCCTTGCCAATAACCAAATAAATATTTTGTAATAGTAATAATGAGATGTTAAACAATTCTGGAGATACAGGTGAATAATTTCATTATGATAAAATGCTCAATTTGCTAGCAATATAATTATAAATGTATGACAATAATATAAAACCATATAAAAGTTTAAGAAACTATATTGAGAGTAGTAAAATTATGATGAAAAATTGATTATAACTCTCTAATTGTGGAATTAGAAAATTAAAAAATTAAGATATGGAATATCTGATCACATACCAAACTTGATCAAATGAATGTAAATAAACCATTTATACAGCTACTGCAAGATCCATGTTCTTCTCAAGCAGAACAAGCTAACAGTTTTTCTGACCACCAGCAGGACATGAAAAGTTTTAGTAAATTTCTTTTTTTTTTTTCTAGTTTTAGCAAATTTCAAAACTCTAAAATCATGTAAAATATGACTATGGTTTCTGACTGCATTAAAATAGATTATCAACATGTTCGGAAATTAAGAACTCCACATCTAAATAACTCAAGATAAAGACGAAAATAGAAAATAAAAGCTATTTTGAGTAAAATAATCTCAAAATGCTACATATCAACATTTGGGGAATGCTAAAAAAGTCCTATTTAGACAGAAATGTAAATAGTTCTAAAAATGCATATACTGTATTAAGAAGGCTAAAAACCAATTAATTATCATTTTTAAGAAGCTAGAAAGACAATTTATACCTAAAGGAATAATAAAGATAAGAGCAGAAGCTGCGCATGGTGGTGCACACTTCTAAATCTGCTATTTGGAAGGCTGAAGCAGGAAAATCTCAAGTTCAAGGCCAACCTATAGAAAAAAAAGGAAGAAAGGAAAGACAGGGAGAGGGAGAGGGAAAGAGGAAAGGAGGGAGGGAGGGAGGGAGAGAGAAAGAGAAAGAGAGACTGAGACTAGACATGGCAATACCTGCAATCCCAGCACTGGGATTACAGGTTAAAGGGTGAGGCAGAAGGATCACAAATTGATCCCAGCCCAGGCAATTTAGGAATTTAATGAGATCTCTCAAAATTTAACGAACACAGGGAATGGCTGAGGATGTAACCCTGGGTGAAGGCCCTGGGTTCAATCCCCAGGGGATTGTAATAGTAATAGTATTCCCTTCCCTTGGGGGAAGGGTGTCATTGTGGGCAGGAGAGAAAGGACCACAAATTAATGAAATAGAAAATAAATATACAACAGAAAAGGTCAACAGGTCTAGAAGTTGATTCTTTTAGAAAAAGACACAAGACTGATAAATTCCCAGAAAAAGAAATTAAGAAAATGTCAAATAACCAATACTGGAAAATTTTTTTAAAGGCAGTATTTCCATATGCTCCTACAGACACTTAACATATGCCAATACCATTAACAAATTCATGGCAATATATTTGAATATATAGATGAAAAGGGTATAACCTAGAAATATACAATTGGTATAACAGAGTAAAAGCCATTCTAAAAATGTTTGAATAGTCCTATACTATTCAAGAACTTGAAACCAAAATTTGAAACATTCCCCCGGAGGAAAATTGAAGGCCAGACAGGCCCACTGATGAATTCTACCAAGCACGTAAGGATGAAATAACACTGTTATGACATAAACCTTTAAGGACACAAAAATCCTAAGGTTTGGACAATGATACTAATAATCATATAGAAAGAATACTATATCACAGTCAAATCGGATTTTATATATGCAAGTTTGATTGAACACTTGAAGATCAGTTAATAAAAGTCACCACATAAATAAAATACAAGTGATCATACTCAACAGACATAAGAAAAAGCATCTGAAAAAAATTCAACATCCATATAATCAAAAAGTCTCGACAAATTAGGAAAAACAACTCCCTTATAATCCATAAAAATAATCATACTTAATAATGAGCAATCATAATGAATGTAATAATTATGTACTGCAAACATGTATGAATGAAAATAAAAATTTGAAAGAAAATAATGAACAAAGGTTTAAAGTCTTTCAAAATCAGGAAAGGGAAGAAGATATACAATTAGCACTATAATGCACCCTTGTGCACGAGATCTTAGCATGTGAAGAAAGAGAAAGAAAAATTTTTAAAAGCACAGAGATTAGAAAATTATCAGTATTATTAGATGATATGGCTGAATACATAAAAACTACAAAAGAATCTACAGGTAAATTACTAGACTTCACCCAATTCATTTGTTAGGTTAGCTATGTTCAGGATACAAGATAAATATACAATGTATTTCTATATTCCAATAAAATAGAATTAGAAAATGAATTGTTAAAAAGACATAATATACGACAGAATGAAAAAATATTAAATAACTAGGAATAAATCTAGTGAGATGTATAGACCTCTACATGGAAAACTATGAGATCTTCAGACACTTAGAAATATAATTAAATAGGTAGGAACGTATAAAGCTCATGAACTGAAAAATTCCAATAATGGTAACAATGATTCTTCCAAAATGTATTTATAGACTCAATATAATTTCAATTCAAAATCCCGATAGTTTCCAAATCCTTTGTTCTGTGTTGGTTTGTTTTGTTAGAACTAAATACATTGACTCTAAAATATGGCATAAATGTAAAAGTCAAAGAATAGCTAAGAAACTCTTAAAGGAACAAAGAACAAGGTAAAAGGACTTGAACTATTGAGTATAAATTCTTATTATAAAATGAAAGTTTGGTATCAGTACAAGAATATACTAACCAATCAAAGAGATAGACCAGAGAACCCAAGACAGACCACCCACATATGGATCATTTATTTATAATAAAGAGGCCTTTGCTGTAGCAGGGACAGAATAGTTTTCCTAATAAATTAGGTTGCTCCAAGTGCATGTCCAAAACACAAATTTTTAAAATAAAACCTGGTCTTTACCTCTATGCAAAGATTAACTTCCAGGAATAGTAGATATAAACTTGGAAGTCAAAACAGTAAAGGTTGTAGAAGATAATCTCAGAGCTCTAGAGGAGAGAAAGATCTATTGACCAGAACACAGTAAGACACTAACATAAAGGAAACAAAATCTGTGAAGGCTCTGGATAATAAAATTTTAAAAACCTCGTGCCTGTTAAGAGACAGACTAGGCAAACAAGCGAATGATTTTACCATATGCTTAACCAATGGCCTCACCACCAGAAAGCTGTAACAATTCCCACAAATCAGTAAGAAAAAGACAAAGCATTACATCTGAAAATGGGCAAGGGTCTTGAACAGCCACATCATAAAAGATTTCAAATGGCCAATAAACATGTAAGCAAAGGTACTCCACATTTCACCCGTCAGCACAAAAACAAACTAAACCCACAGGGCACTATGACTATGCAATGGGCATCACGGCTAACGTGACAACGTCTGACACTGGCAAGGACAAAGAGCAAAGGACACGCTCCCTTGCTGCTGATATAGAGGTACAACTGCTTTGGAAACGGTTTGGGGTTATCTAACAAACCCGATGCTACACAGGTCCCATAAACTAGCAATTCCGCACTTGGCTATGGACCAACCTATGCCCACACGTGCCATGAAATCTGCGTGAGAATGACCACAGCCGTGGTATCCAGGCTGCTACCGAATGGACCGTGGAGAGGCTCACTGGCAACACACCAGGCAAACAGTGGATAACTCAGTTACGGTGTGTTCACCTAACAGCTTCCTGTAGAGCAAAGAAAAGTGGACAAACCAGAGCCACAAGCAGCAGTGTCTGTGAATTCCACAAACTCAACGCTGAGCAAAAAGGTCCAGACACATGTGAGCACCCTAGGATCCCATGTCATTCCTGTCTCAAAAAAACAAAGCCAAAATGCACATTGTGTTTGGGGATGTGTTATTTGTTGGGGAAATGCAATAAAAGTAAGGCCGTGTTTATGCAAACCCCTCACGTTGGTTTTCCCCTTTAGGACAGCGTGGGAAGCATAGGAGTTGTAACTTTCTGTGTGCTCTTTTAACCTGGTGTTGGTAGCGGGATGTTGATTTCACCATTCTACACCTTATTTTGTGTACTTGTCTGCATGCTTATGAAATCTCCATTAAAAGGGATTAAATAAATTAAAATGCATGGACAACAGAAGGCTTAACTATATAGCACTTGGAGTAGGGAGCAGAACAGCTTTTTATTTTTTTGAATCGTTAAGTGTCTTCCCTTTGGCCCAGCACTTTGAACAGACTCTATGCTAATATGTTTCGGGGCACGCATGGGGCACGCATGGGGCACGCGTGGCCAGTTCACCTTGGACAGGCTTCCCACTATCTGTCACCATCCATTTGCTGAGCAGACTCCTTACTGCCCGGGTCCAGAAAATCTACGTTGTGTAAAAGTCCCCAGATCTTCCAGAAATCAACAACTGACACCTCACCCCCTGCCTTCCTCCTCTCCACTCCCCTCTTCAGTCCTCAGCTCAAGCCTCACTTACTCAGGGACCGTTTCCTTTGCCTTCAGTTCCACCCTGAGGCTGCTGGTCTGCAGATGGCAGGTGCACTGCTCATTTTCAACTGGCTCCACCTCCCATATCCCAGAGGGCTGATCCTGAGGGACCACGTGGCCTGGCTCCCCTGTCCAGCTGGCTTCTGCTGAGCTCTGCTTGTGGAAGCAACAGCAGAAGCTGGGCAGCTAGGAGAGGAGGAGTCAGGGCCTGTCCATCCTCTCCCTGTGGTCTGTGTTTACTGAGGTGACTGCTTCCTCACAGGCCCAGTTCTTCCTCTCCGGCTCCAGTGTTCACGGACTCCAATGACATCATCCTGACTTCTTGCTTTTCCTCCCCACTGCTATGCCTCTCATTGAGTCTCATAAGCTTGCCTCCATCTTCCTGAGTTACCTTTTCACTAAACTCTCCATTTGAACTGGACAAGATTCTGCTTTTTTTTGCAAGTGTGAGGTCATAAGTTCAATCCCCGGTACAAAAAAAAAAAAAAAAGATTCTGCTTTTTGCTGGGACCCCACATAGCAGCAATTTTACATGCATGTGATTATTTCACCAACATCTGTCTTCTGCTACGCTGTGAGCTTCGTGAACTGGCATTGTAGAAACTGTCAACAAATATTTAATGATCCAACAAGTCAACGATGAATGAAAAACCTCACATTAGGATCAAAATATACTACACATAGTACAAAGATTTCTGAAACGTTCCTGCTATGCTTGATGTGGAACAGAACTATTAGACCAAACAGTCTACCTCTGTGGGTTAAAACTAGCTCTTGTTGGCAGGAATATCTGGACTCATGAACATAATTCTAACTATTCCAGAAATAGTTGCAGTAACTGTGAGCTCTAAATTTGAAAGATCTAATTTTATTTACCTGAAATAAGTTATCAATGACAAGAGTCTAAGTGGATAATAGATGAATTACTCAGTAGATTGTAGTCTGTTAAGGCTGTAAGTATCAGTAGGAACACAAAAGAAATCTCCACACCCTGAATTTTTCACTTACTGCAAATGGCCAGAGACAATATTCATTGGTTACTGGTATAGGAGGGGTAACTCCAGCTCCCGCTGTTTTTTTCTTTCTATACTAAACTATTTACTTAGATTTATTAGTGAATGATCTAGGTTGATACCAGTATTAAACATACAAGTTATAAAGTTTACCAGTTTAAATAACTTCTACAAAATGATCTAGAAAATTGTTTTTTCAATTCACTAGTCAGTATTTCCATAATGGAGTCAGAAGCTCTACAGCTTTTTCTCTCTCATAATAGAAAAAGGTGCCAAAAAAATATTCAGATTTCCCACAGGCCACCTGGTGTGCAAAACCTTTCAAACATATGCTAGTATATGCTACATCATATGACACTTGGATTTTAATCTTCAGAAAACCAGTTTATATATAGCATAATTACAATGAAATACATACCATATCAGGAATTTTTATTCCACAACATGACACTGTTAAACAATTTACCAAGTATGCTAATTATTTGAGGGTAATATAGGCTCAACTTTGAAGTCGCTGATGGTCATCTCTTTGCTTCAGCTACTTTCCTAGTTAAAAGTTCTGTCTTCTACAGACTCTGACTAGAATCAGTAACCCCGTTCTGTTCATTCTCTCAGGGAGTTCCAGTTTCTTTAGTATGGTAAGAGTTCCATATGATTTATGACCTCCCACCAGGCAAACTAGTTAGTTAATACAGGAAGATCCTTCTAACACGGCACTATTGGGGGTATGGGTCTGAATGATCATTTAATTCTGAATGCTACAACACGACTTCACTTAGTTACATCAGTAATACCACGTAGTGAGGTTTGGAAAGAAGTGGCCAAGTTATGCAGTTAACACAGCCAGTTCTTTTTTACAACCAGAACCAGAAAATTTGCTGTTTTGTCTAATGAGGTGCAACAAAAGAATTTCTTTTTCCTTACTCATTCTCTCCGGTCATAACTAATATAGGAAATGACCACATCAGCTGCCTACTGATTGCTTTCTTGGAAACAAAAGAGCATTTTGTACCTGATCCAGCTCTTGCACATAAAGACAGTGAACTACAAATTAGCCATCCTCCATTCTTCTCCATATTTTTAAAGGAGGGAGGGGAAAATACGGCATTCAGTCCTTAAGGGAAAATACTTCCCCCTCTGCACCCCAGACTCACTCTTCCCCATTCCCATCCACGTCACCCACCAACGGGGCGCCCAGGACGCGCAGACCCCACAACCCGGCAGAGTCCGAGGGAAAACAAGCATCCCTCGCTCAGCCTGAAAATCACCGCTCCGCAGCCTTCCACACCCCGGGCGGGACGGGCACGCAGGTCCCCGGGGACCGGGCGGCGTCCTCGGTGCCCGCAGCCCCGGGCGCGCTCGCCCGCAGGGACGCGCCGGGGTCCTTACCCGCCAGTCCTCCGCCGCCGCCCCCGTCACCGGCGTGCCCCTTCCTCCGCTGCAGGATGAAGTACGGGTTGGCCCTCTCGGTGACCCACAGCGCGTTGGCCAGCAGCACCTCCTCGGGGTTCACCCACATGGTCCCGGCCGCCGCGGGCGGACGCACAAAGGGGCGGCGGGCCGGGTCCTGCGCACACGGGCGCGCACAGGAGCGCGCTCCGGGCCACACGCGCGCCCGCCCGCCCGCCAGGAGCGGCCCCTGCGGGGGACTTCACCAGCGGCCGGCCCGCGGCGCCCGGGCCACCACACAGCCCCAGCGGGCGGCCTGGGACGAGGGCGAGGACGCGGGCCCGGCGAGCAGCATCCTCCCCGCGGCCGCGGACGCCCAGGCCCGGCGCTCGCTCGCCCGGCGCGGCCCACGGCGGCGGGAGGAGGGGATGCGGCGCGGCTCCGGGCCGGGCTCAGGTCCGCCGAGCCCGGGGCGCCTCGGTCTCTAGCTGCCCAGCACCCCAGAGATCACCGCGATCGCGCGCTGGAAGGGCGCTCCGGACACTGAGAATGAATGACGACAGCGCCGCTCGCTCGGGGCGCGCCCGGGTGGCAGCAGCGCTCTGCGACGCGGGTCCTCCGCAGGCGGCTTCGCGGGCGCCTTCGGGGTTCCCTGTGCGGCGCCCGGGGCCCCACGCCCATCCCCGCGGGGAGGACGCTGCCGGCCCGCGCGAGCGTGTCTGCGCGCCTGCGGCGTCTCAGGCCGACGCCGTGTGGGACAGCGCCACCCCTCTTCCAGGGAGCCGCGTATCCAGGTTCCAGACCTGGAGGTGGGGAGTCGGAAGTGGACGCAGCCAATGGTTGCCGATGTTTTTGTTTCCTGCATCCCTAGGGGGAGTCATGCGCTAAACTTGTCACCGCCAGTGGCCCCGCCTCCTCTCCTTTCCATTGTAATTAAAGCGGCCGGGCTAAGTGCATTACATCACTTCTTGCCGTGACCTGGAGGGCGCGAGTCAGAGCGAAGCTGGAAGCAGCCCAGAAGCTTAGGCCGACTAATTCACCCCACAGCTGTTCCCAGGTCGAGCTTTTGGACCTTTGAGGATGGGGCATGGCAGAATTCAGAGATTTATCCGCAGTTAATAGATGGATTCATATTTTTTAAAGAAAGTGAAATCAGAGGCACACAAAACAATACCGAATCCCTAGCCGATTTCACTTTCCCCGCCTACAAGGAGTTCCTGTGATCACAGGCCATCCTGCTGTCTATCTGATGATCTTTGGTTCGCTCACTGTGCTGATCCAAGAGGACCATGAAAGAGGCTGTCTTTCCCAGATGACGGGGTTCGCCAGACGGCTTTGTCCGGAAATCTTGAACAGTCATGGAGCTTTCCAAATGAACAAAGCATTCGCGAGACATTCTTCTGCCTTGCTGTGGTTTAAATGTGTCCTTAGGAAATTCAGATTTTAAGGGTGGGGCCTTCAAAAGGTGTTTAGGTCTGAGGGCTCCACCCTCCTGAAAGGGGTTTAGGACCAAATAAAAGAGACTTGCCCAACAGCGCTGGGCTAGTTTGCCTTTCCCTGTCCTGTGAGGTCGCAAAAGCCTCCTCACAGATGTGGGCACCTGATGGGGGACTTAGCCTTGAAAATCCTGCAGAATACATTTCTGTACTTTAACTTAGTCTCAGATAGTTTATTACAGCAGCACAAATGGACTAAGACGTGCGTGGACTTTACAATTGTAGCTGTGGTTCCCAGAATTAGTTCACTGGCCGCATCCACCCCGCTGAGGCTGCCCCTGAACTGCTGGTTCCCTTTCCTTACCCCAGGGCCACTTGATGTAGGAGGGCCCCTGGCATTGCTGCACGGACTGATCTTCCTGCTCCTTTGGAAACTAGAATAGACTTCTAGGCATTTGCAAAAGTCACATGTTTAACTCAATTTAACACTGACTCAGAAAAGTCGGTTGGCACTGCCAGTCATTGCAGTGACTTCAGGAAATAAAATCCGCAAATAAAAACAACAATAATAGGTATTACTAGCCATACATTATAAAATAACACACACACGTGTTTACATATATGTGTAACTTTAATAGTTTTAACTACTTTCGCAGATGCTCTTTCACTTTACTGACTGGCATATTTATTTATTTTTATTTTGAAGGTAGTGAAATACAACAGAGCAAGACAGAACATAGCCAGTTGAGACA
This sequence comes from Dolichotis patagonum, assembly GCA_004027295.1. Lineage (NCBI taxonomy): Eukaryota > Metazoa > Chordata > Mammalia > Rodentia > Caviidae > Dolichotis > Dolichotis patagonum. Next base: position 4,047 of record PVJX010040914.1, on the reverse strand, counting down.
GTACAGTGAAATTGGTATAGAATGTCACAAAAGATTACTGGGATAATAGTGATAGGTGCCACAGCATATCTTGTTATCTTCACAATAGTTGTTCTTTCAATCAGGTATAGCAAAATCAAACCAAAAACAGAACATTATAAAACCTATCAAAACAGAATATTGACTAGAGCAAAAACAATTAATCAGAACAAAGCAAAACAGTGATAACAGTATTTGCCTTCAAAGAGTTGGTAGAAGGAAATACCCTTTATTTTCCATACTGCATATGGTCAACCTCCCAAGAGATGTTCAGACCTCTGGCTCCCATTTGCTAAGGTGGCTGGGGGTAGGGTGGGGGGGTCAATGAGATGCTTGGTAGGCTCAGGGCTGCTTACCAGGGAGGCAAGCTGGTTGCTTGGTTTCACAATGCCCTAAGTTCCAACATGGCGTGGATCTTGACTGGCATATTTAAAAAAAAAAAAAAACACAGCTCTACTCTTATTTGACCTGTACTTATACTGATCAGACTTGCGGCTTCACACTAAAACCTTCCCTGCCCCAAAGTGTAAATTTAACTTAGCCTTTTAAACTCTGAGGGTGCTACACTACTGCAGTATTTACTGGCACAATTCAAGCATTCTTCAACACACACACACACACACACACACATACACACACACTCTTTCCCACTATGGTGGGGGTTGAACTCTTCTTGCAGCAAGTGCTCTACCACTAGCAAAGTCCTCAGCCCTTTTTACTTTTTTATGTTGAGACAAACACTCTCTAAACTTCCGAGGCTGGTTTTGAGCCTGTGGTCTTCTTCCCTCAGCCTACCGAGTAGTTGAGATTATTAGAGTACACCACTACTCCCCATTCCATGTATAATAATTGAATGCCAACTATACTCCCTGGAGAAAAAAAAGAGAACTAAACATACAAAATTCCTGCTTTTGCGAAAATTAAAACGTGAAAGTAATACCAAAAGCCATTACAACCTGCCAGGTGTGGTGACACATACCTGTGATCCCAGCATTCAGGAGGCTGAAGCAGGAAGATTGCAGGGAGTTCGAGGCCAGCCTCAGCCACATAGTGAACTGAAGACCAGCCTGGACTGCACAGTGGAACCCTGTCTTGAAAAAACTTAAAAAACAAACAACCATAACAAATTTACAAGAATTTTCTTTAAGAATAAGAGGAAAGAAGAAATGTCTTTAAGCTTATTTTCTCTTTTTTTTGGAAGAATGAGAGCATGTCTTCAGGAAATCAGGGCTGCTAGAATTGTAATGAATAGTGACAATCTATAGTAGAAAGGCTTTGCAAAATATTGGGGAAATTATGGTGACTTTCTGGTCTCATATTAGTAACTGCTCTTATTAAAATATAATAAAAACTTTTTATTATAAAACTTTTTATTTATAAAACTATAAATAAAAACTTTTTTTCATTTAAAAAAAGTCAAACATACTAGAACTAGATATGACATAAGAGAACCTAATTAATCTAACCAGTTCCTCTGAAATAGATGAAGATTTTTTAGCTTCTATTCATTCTCATTGGTTTCAAATCACCGGAAGAGGAGGAACACTCCAACAGAGAGGGTTAGGGGTCAAATGTGTTATTGTCTGTGTCTTCCTGAGAGTTGCCACTTCCTCTCTTTGGAAAGAATCAAACCACCCAAGGGTCTGATGTCCTGGCCCTCGAGCAGCTAAACTGGTTCACTGCATAGTGACAGATGGGACTAAGGGTAGTGAAGGAGGGTAGTGACTTTGTCTCCGGCAATTCTCACCCTGATCCTGCAGTTTGCATTGTGTGTTTTACTCCTAATCTCTGCTTCACTCCAATGTCCTAAATCCTCTGTGTTGCTTTCTTGGGATTTACCCTGACTCTTGCAAATATCAGGGAGTATTGGCACTTTCTTAGTTCTGTCTAGGCACCCTTACCCAAATTCAGTGCCCACTCCTGCAGGACCTAGCTCTAGAAGTAAGGACAGGAAAATGGTATAAAACATTCATCTTGCTAGCATCCTGCTGTCCCAGGAGTGATCGGCCAATGGTGACTCAATTCTGTTGCAGCAGAGGGAATTTACCCAGCACGGTGATAAAGTGCCGATGTTTCCAGGAGAAGCCTGCTCCTCCCTCTAGGTCTATTAGAATGTAATATTTTAACAGGACCAGTTTTCAAAACAAACAAACAAAGAAAAAAACATCCTGTCTTCCTCTTCCAACCTAAAAGGATGGCAGCTCCAGCAAGCTGTTTGGAATCTCTTCTGCCTAGTAAGAAAAGAGGGGCCAGTAGAGGTAGCAAAAAATGATATTGATTTGAAGATCCAAGACTTGAGTAGCTTTCACCTCTGTGGAGAGTCAGTCCTTCACAGGGATCTGAGATGCTAATCTAGTTGAAAAACAAGAGCAACCAATTACTACAATGCCATCCATCTCTGCAAGTAATAGAGCAATTGATGGTTCAGGATTCACCATTTGATTCCTCCAGTTTGGAATGGTTGTCCCATACCTATAGCCAATATGTAGTGTGGTTGGAGGGAAGACAGTTCTCAAAAATCCCTTGGACACATAGCAGTGCTACCTTGCACCCATTCATCAGTTTGCTCTGCTTTTGAATTCTGTTTTAAAAAAATGAATGAAATATTTTTAAAAATTTTTTGAAAATGGAAATTTTTTTAAAAAATGAATGAAATGTTATTTCTGTCCATATTGAAGTCATTTAGTGCAGATGATCTATATTTCTGGAAGGAAAGATGGAAGCAAAGAAGACAGTATCTTCTCCGGGGGAAAAAATGGAGCAGAGTATTAGTAGAGATTCATTTTAGATGAATCTCTGTTTGTCATTGAAGTGAGGAAGATTTTAATGGTTGGGAAAGAGTGATAAAATAAAGACTTTATTTAAGCCACAGGTCAGAATAAGGAAACAGTGTACTTTAAATTTACCTGTTACAAAATGCTGGAGGGCCAAGATTATTGTTACTTCCTCAGGCTTAGCAGACTCTCAAGGAGGAGGGTGACCTGACTACTGTACTGTTTCTAAATTTCAGTTAGGCTCCAAATTTATGGAGGAGAAGGCTCTGAAAGAATTTGATTATGGTTTCAAAGAGCTCCTCTTTTTATAACAGTTTTAAAATTATGTTTTAAGACAGAGATCTTACTAAAATCAGCAAGGGTCTCAAACTTGAGATCCTCCTGCCTCGGTTTCCATAAAGAACTGAGCTGAGGTCTTCATGTAATATATAAGGGCATTAAAGCTCAGAGGAGGGAAGGAACTTGATGAGGGTCATGTGGGTAATTCATAGAAAAGTCGGAAGCTGAGCTTGTTATTTAGAAGACTACTATGGATCCCAATTGTACTTTTCCTTCTTTGCCTACATGCTCTTTGTCAACTTTTCCTCAAGAATTTAAATAATTCCTATTTATATAAAGTTTTTGTGGCCATAACCTGTCATGGATGGAGGTTAAATGTCCATTCGCTGATCGCTAGATCTTTGTTATGTGCCAGCTGCAAGGAGGGTGGTGGCAGAGGAGGGGTGTGGAGTGTAGGTGAGGGACAGTCCCCAGTGGAAAATCAGAGCCCTGTGAGAGCAAAGGATGAGGCTGCAGACCATCTCCACAGCAGAGTTCTGCGCAGCCTACTGCTGACAGTTCGTCTTGTTAATACCTGTGTTTTTGGAGTGTAACTTAATATTGTGTAAGTATGATGTATTCTGTTTTGCTTTATACCAAACCTAGTAGTTTGAACCTTTTGATAATTGAGAGCAGAGATTATTATCATTAACTATAAAAATGAAACAAGGAAGAAGTTGCTGCAAGGACTCACAGAGACCATTAGGGTGCCCTAGCTGGGACACCACCCACCCCCAGAGTCTCTGCTTCCCTTTGACATTTGTTCCTGAGGCTCCCCCCACCCCCATGGGCCAGCCTCTCTGCCTGCTCTCATCAGTCGAGTAAGCATGCACATGACCCATAGTGGCCTCTCTGGTCCCATCTCTCTGTGTGGCTTTCAAGCTCCAACTCCTACCATTAACTGGTTGCTTTATCTAGACATTCCTTCACCATAATT
>PVJX010040913.1:0-15040 GCA_004027295.1 Dolichotis patagonum | reverse complement strand
CTGGCCGTGGGATAAGTGTGTCCCCACTGCGGATGAAGGTACGCACATCTCTAAGGAACGGCCCTCTTCCTACCAAGGCGCTTCCATTCAGTTTCCTTGGAAACCGCCGCACGCTACCTCCCCACAGATGTCATTTCTCATTACTAAGCACTTTCCATAGAGATTCCATTGTTATTTATAGTGGAATTGATGCAGGCAAACTGAGGGGGGAAAGCCAGTTCCCTAAAGAGCTCACAGAAAATGTCAGAATGACCCCTAATTATACCATCCTCAGATAACAACTGTCAGTTTTTTTATTATTTCCTGTCAGAACGAGTGTATTATTTCCGGAGCGCTGAACCCTCCGGTGTTCGTGCACATGGGACCGTCCACACCAGACTAGGAAAGGGATCCAGCCCAGCCATGGGTCACATTATACATGCCCAAGTGGGCAGGAGAGCGGGAGCTTGTCTTCTCTTGAAAAGCCACTCACATGTTACACTGCGAGGATTAGAACTGCCTTATTTGAAATGAATCCCACGGTCAAATAAAAAGCACAAGCTTTCAGTGTTGCATTTCCTGTAATTTTGATATTCATCTTGTAGAACATGATAATCACTAATGCCTGGTACCTTGAAAACATGCACTATGCAAGTAACAACCCCAAGATGGATGAAAAAGAGTAAGATGGTGTCCTAATTACTTTTATCTCTTGCTGAGACCAAGTAAGACACCCAAAATTAAGTAAGGAAAGGTTTATTTAGTTCATAGCCTGCGGAGGTTTCAGTCCAAGGCAGGGTGGCAGGGCAGAAGGCTCACAGGTCATGGCAGCAAAAGACAGCACAAGTGAGGACAAGAAGGGGAGGAGCGCGCCTCTTTTCTTCCCTTGTATGGGGTGCAGGCCGCCCTCTTAAGGCAGGTGTAGCACTCACCCCATCTCCCTGCCCTTCTCTTGCACAGGCTGAGGATGGTTACAAAGTGAGGACCCTGCCCCCTGATGAATCGAGTTGGAAACGCTGTAACTGTTTCCTGAGGTGAGGGCATGAAAACAAGAGGTGGAGGTTTAATAAACTGTCTTGGAAGAGCCTGCCCCCATGATCACGTGAGGCTTTGGGGGGAACATTCAGACACAAACCTTCCCGAAGGCAGTAATTTCAGATGTTCACAAAATTTTTACTAGCGCATGTTTGCAGTATTTAATGATTGTTTACTGTAGTTATTTGCTCCAATGTGCCTAATACAGCTTAATTCTGTTTTTAATCTTGTCCTGCCCCTCCTTCCAGCTCTTGGTTCCCTTCCCATTTGCAAAACGTCTGCCTCCCTATTTCTATTGTCTTTTATTTTGTTCTTTAAGTTATTTCTACTTTGGGCTCCTTGTATAGGAGAAACCATGTGATATGTAGGCTTCTGTGAGTGTTCTGAGTGCATGACTCAGCCTCTCTGTGTGTTCCCAGTTTTAGCATCCTGTCAGATCAGTCTCGGAGCTTGATTTCTGGTGCAGAATCACGCTTTACCCCTTTCCCTTGCCCGTGGAGCAGGAATATTCCCTCTGTGTGTCACAGAATCGTTTTCGCTAATACTGCTAATTAGAAAAATCTCCATTCTTGGGCCAGGGATTTAGCTCAGTGGCTTAAGCGCCTGCCTGGCAAGCGTGAGGTCGTGAGTTCGATCCCCCGGTACCAAAAAAAAAGAAAAAAAAGAAAGAAAAATCTCCATTCTTAACATCAGGGTCTGAAAGGGTTTTTTCGTTAACATTCATTACGTTGGCAGCTGGTTTAAGAAGCACATATTTTCTATAACAAAAAAAGCAAGCAGACATGAGTTTTGTTTATGAAGGTAGGTTAAGAGATGTATAATGTTATTGTCAACCTTAGCAGCTAATTTGTATTAAATTGTGACACACTGTAGGTGTTTTGAGCATAGTATCTACATAGCTGAGACAGTTGTCTCTGTAATCCTCATATCCTCATAATATGTTCATTGTAATGTTCTGAGGAGGAAACACATAGTAGGATTAGAAACCTTTGGAGTTCAGAACTGCATTTTAAAAGTCACAGCCTGTGTTCTGGGAGTGAGTGAGCAAAACAGCGCACGCACATACATCGCCAGTGTTGGTGCACACGCGTGCTGGGGCTGAGTCGGGCCAGAGATGTGCGCGTGCGCCTTGTCCCCGGCAGGGCTGACTGGAGCACCAGTGTGACCCCGATGGGCGGGAAAGTGTGGAGAAGTTAGCAGCACTGACTTCCCAGGCTGATCCCTGTGACGGTGTTACACATGTGTGAGTGGTGACCCTGGGACCCCGGGGCAAGCCGGGGTGACGAACCCAGCCTTAAGCAGCGCTCCACCGAGATCCGTGTGTGGACCGTGGGGCGCACAGGTCATGAAGAGCACGGGTGGTGCATGGTCCCCATGAGCCCTGACACACAGGTGCAGCGCCCTAACCGCACCACCGGTGTGCGAGCACCCTCTGGCACTGCGGGCCTAGCCAGCCTGGGAAGGCAGGGCGGCCGGGAGTGACCCGGGTGGGCAGCATCCTGGGGGACACTAGTGGGTGTGACAGGGGTGCAGTGTAGGCCGCGATGGTGTGTGGTGCTACAGGTCGGCGGCGGGCATGGGTTTGTGGTTGGTGACCGGGTAACCAGCTGATTGGCTTTTTAGGTGGACACAGGTAAGTGAAGGTGAACCCCTTGTTTGTGTGCCCGGTGCTCCATCAGTCTGCCCTCCAGCCAAGTGCCAGCAAGGCACCTCCAATGGTCCCCAGGGGTGTCAGAGCCAGAGGCGCGCCATGGAAATGACCTGTAAGGACAGGGGTATGGTCACGAGAAGGGTCAGAGCCAGGATAGCCCCCTGCAGGCCACCAGAGTAACCAGAGGAGGCCGCGGGAAAGAAGTCTTGCAGGGGAGAGGCCCTGGTATCAGAGGTAGGGGGTGAGTGGGAACCCCTGTTTTCAAGACCCCAGGGGCCTCTGAGTGCCACTGGGCTCCGTCTGGGACCTGTGCACAAGCTCTCCAAATACGTTTTAACATGGCCAGTGCTTCGGAAAAGTCTCGGTGTCACAATCTCCTCCTCCTCCTCCTCCCAGGCCAGCTGAAGAGAAAACACCCTGAGAAGGAAGAACCATTCCACATCTTACAATTGAGGCTGCGGTGAGTTTGCGTTTTGTTTCTTTTTGTTGTTGTTATTGTTAAATGATTTCTTCTTATAGACCATAATAGCAGGATTAAAATGTAAAACTACCAGCATGTCAGTGTTGTCAGTCTTGTTTTCCTCTTTTTTTTTTTTTTTTGGTACCAGGGATTGAACTCACGACCTTGCGCTTGCCAGGCAGGCGCTGAGCTAAATCCCCGGCCCAAGACAGGGTCTCTCAAAGCAGGGAACAAACTTGCCATCTTCCTTCCTCAGCCTCCCGGAATGCTGGGGTCACAGGCATGTGCCTCTGTGTCAAGCTTTCCATTCACGTTTGTTGTAACTAAACAGGCCTGTTGAAAAAAGCATCCAGGCCTCCAGAGATACAGACTCAGGGCTTTGGGTGGTGCACCTCCAGCCCTGCCTCCCGCCCTAACCGTGGACCTGATGGTGTTTCCGGAGCACTGGACCCTGGTAATTAATCATGCGAAGGAGCAAAGGCATCTGCAAAGCTCCCTTTGTAAAAGGGACGCAAGGGCCGGGGGTGTGGCTCGGTGTGCAGAGCAGGTGCCTGGCATACACAGGGCTGGGCTGACTGCAGCGCGACAGTAAATACATACACACATATGTGCATGGGTGTGTGCAAAGGTGCGTGCGTACATACACACATGCGTGCGTGCACACATGCATGAAATGGATGATCTTTCATCACAGCAGCCCACCTAGTGTCCTCAGGTGCTTTAGGTTCTGTTACTTACACTGGAGACACAGACAGGCTTTACAGGCTGCGTCTCCTGGTGTGGCCGGTGAGCAGCACACACTAGAATTAGTAACGCTCAGGGCCAGGGACATAGCTCAGCGGCACATCGCCTGCCTGGCATGTGCGAGGTCGTGAGTTTGACCCCCCCAGTACCAAAACATAAAAAACTGAGAAAAGAAGAACTAGTGTCACCCAGGCTTTGACGCTCAGTGCACTTAAGGGGCTCGGCATCCAGGTATGACCGACCGTCTGCATACTTCACCTCATCTCCAGGTCGGCTGATGCTGTGTGACCCCAGGTCTCCACTGGAGTCACTGTGCTGGTTTTCCAGTGTGGCCAGCCCACACCTGACACAAAGAAAGGCCTTTAAAGTCTTTTCCCACCCCCAGCTCTGACCTCTCGGATTTTGCCTCCCATAGAGGAAACGCCAAGATGACCAGTCCAGCGTTGAGAACCGAGACTATGGCCCACGTAAGTGTGTGTCTCTTTCCTTGAAGTGGGATGGGCTCCTGGGTGCTGTTGTGAATCACTGCAGCTGCCCGCCCAAGCAGGCCCCCTTCCCAGAGCTCCCTGCTCCAGAGAGTGAAATCCAGAAAGCCCCGCGCCTGTCTTCCAGCTGTCTGCTTGGTCACTTCACAGATCATTCCATTTTTGTGTGCTCAGGTTTTTGGCCATAGCAGTGACAGGACTAAGAAGGAGCAAAGTCTCTTGAGGGAAGTAGGAAGTCAGGTCCCTGATTCGGTGAGTTAGCTACACTGGTCCTGTGTGACGCAGGAAGGCAAGACTCCACTGCCGCTTCTTCTGGGCAGATAAGAGGGAATGTTCATAGGTAAGCGGGGGGGTGTCCACGTCTCAGTCTTACCATGTGTGGCTTTTAGAATCGGACAAAATCGAGCTGGGTTCACACTTGTACTCCCAGCAGGATGCAGGAGGCTGAGGCAAAAGGATCATCGTGAGCTCGGTCTGCCTCTGCCACATAGCAAGACCCTGTCTTAAGAAAACCATACACAATAAAAAATTTAAAAATTTGTCATTAAAACAACCTCCACATGACTGTGAATTATTTGCTCTAGCGTCCTCTGTCTACATCAGGAGTGAGGGAAGGGAAGGGGGAGTGGAGACAGCTGGAGTGTCACTCAGTGAGGAGCTCAGAGGCAGTCCCTTCCTCCCTGAACTGGGGACGTCTCAGCTTTCTCCTCAGGCTGTGTGTCAGACTCAACTGTCTGTGGGGTGCAGTTCTTTATAAGTGCTTTACAAAAGAAGGCTAAGCCAGGCATGGTCCTGCCTGCTTGTACGCTGGTACCTGGGTTCACAAACTTAGGATTCTGGGGAAGAGGGCTGCAGTCGTGTTCCTCATGTGATGCAGAGTTCACAAACAGAAGCAGAATTTTGCCAAATGCTTCTGTTTGCAACCTTACAAACAGGTTTTCATGAACTGAGGTACCACAGAATCTCAGCAACTCTGGAAGCTGAGGCAGGTTCAAAGCCAAATGGGCAACACTGTGAGACGCTCTTTCAAAAATTAAAAAATAAGCCTGCTGAAAGTGTAATCTCACATGATGGTGAACTTGAAGCTTGGAAACATGCAAACCACATCTTCTAAAATAAAAATGTTACAAAAATCTCGGTATTCTTTTTTTGCTTTGGTGGGAGGCAAGGTACTATAGGAACCTATGCTGGCACTCTGCGCTGGTAACCAACAGGAAAGCAGGGATGCTTTTCCCACCAGGGGACTCTGCACTTGTAGCCAGAGGGAAGCAGGGATGCTTTTCCCACAGGGCAGGTCTGAGTTGTCAGGAACCCAGAGGGCAGGTCTCTGTCTGGGTAGCCAGAGGAGGACACATTTCACAGTCTCAGCTATGATGCCAACGTGTGTACGGGGTGGAGGCACACACAGCGCCCTCTCCTCCAAAGCTCCTCCCCGACAGCTCCTCAGGACCCCGCGGTTTGTGTTCCCAGGCTGTGGTGACCTTCTCAGATGTGGCCATAGACTTCTCTCAGGAGGAGTGGGCGTGCCTGGGACCTGCTCAGAGAGACCTGTACTGGGACGTGATGCTGGAGAACTACAGCAACCTGGTCTCCCTAGGTGAGTGAGTCGCGTCCAAGCGAGTGGAAGTCTGCTTCCTTGACAGTTTCCAAAACGCCCTTCTGGATCCCCGTTGACTTCCGGCCTCCCTGCAGCCCAGTTACCTCCCCACCTTGGGCTATAACTGGGTGAAATTATTTCTCTTCCTTAATGCTCCAAGGCCACCCCGGTCAGGGTCCCAGGCTGTGTGTCTTGTGACCGTCACCCCAGAAACCAGGTTCAGCTGACGGTGTGACAGTGACACCCAGGTTGCCATTGACGGGCTCTGGTACTGTGGGGACCCAGCTCTACAGAGCTGCCCTGCAGGGCACTGATTCGCCTAAGAGATATAAAGTGGATTGTGCAGACACAGTTCTGAAAGAGCAAGGTAAAAAGACTGTTTCCAACAGGAGCAGAAGTGAAGTTGAAAGTTAGAGCCCATGAGCTTCGAGTTAAGCACTAAGTGACAGTATTTTGAAGATATCTCGGAAACTCACCTTTCTCTTAGGAAAGGAACAGTCACGTGAATGGGTACAATCCATTGCACAGCACTTGTGCAAAAGCAGCACCTCGGTGCTTTCGCTCGCAGTTCGTAAAGACACGGCCTCGGTGCTTGCCGGGCTCTGTTACTGCTGTCAGCACCCTCGGGCACCGTGCCTGCGTCCTTCTGCTCGCGGTGCACAGCGGCTGGACTCCCTCTTCGTATGCGTGTGTGTGCCAGTTAGCAAGAAGCTGACTGCACCCTATGGGGAAGGAGGACGTGGGCTGTGTTCTCCAGCTCCCAGCTTTTATAACAGAGGCCCAGCTGCTAACGTGTATAGTTTCAGATATCACCGTAGTTCTGAATTCCATTTCCTGGGTGTTCCGGGTCTCCCACCATATCACCTACAGAGCGTGCTTGTTTTCGTCTTCTCTTTGAGAGTTCCCCCTGCTTTCTTTTCCTTGATTATGGCAGCTGTCTAGAGACAGTAGGGTGACCCCTCCCCCATCCATCTGCTGCTGCAGCACCCCAGGGTGGGTCCTGACCCTTACGGTGCCAACAGGAGGATCCGTGCCTGAACAAGAGCGCTTGGCAACTCATTAGTTCTAGCAGACAAGTTTTTGTGTGACTAGGTTTTTGTGCGAAAGGAGAAAAGGATGTTTTGATTTGTTCTGTTTTGAATTCCAGATTTGGAGTCACCAAACACAGGTAAGAAGTCAGCTATAAAAAAGAGCATTTATAAAATGAATCTCCACAGAAGGAATGCACGTATCAGAAGTAAATCCTGTCCAGCTAATGGGAAGCGTGAAAGTGAGTCTGAGAGAGCGAAAGGCTCTAGAAGGGGGAGTCTCAGCCGGGGCGGGAGTCTCAGCCGGGGCGGGAGTCTCCGCCAGGATGGAAACCCCAACCAAGAGAAGAATCCCAGCCAAGAGGGGATCCCCACCCGAGAGGGGAATGCCAGTCAAGAGGGGAACCCCAGCCAGGTGGCAGCCAACTCCCGTAAGGAACCACGAGCTGGAGACAGCGCTCCGCCTCGGCCTGCTGCCAAGGCACACAGGGAGAGCTCCTACGAGTGCACGGAGTGTGGGAAAGTCTTCAGCCGCAGCTATCAGCTGAGCCAGCACCAGAAGATCCACACGGGTGAGAAGCCCTACGAGTGCAAAGAGTGCAAGAAGGCCTTCCGCTGGGGGAACCAGCTCACGCAGCATCAGAAGATCCACACGGGCGAGAAGCCCTACGAGTGCAAGGACTGCGGCAAGGCCTTCCGCTGGGGCTCCAGCCTGGTCATCCACAGGCGTATCCACACCGGGGAGAAGCCCTACACCTGCAAGGACTGCGGGAAGGCCTTCCGGCGGGGCGACGAGCTCAGCCAGCACCTGCGCTTTCACACGGGCGAGAAGGACTATGAGTGCAAGGACTGCGGCAAGACCTTCAGCCGCCTCTACAAGCTCATCCAGCACAAGCGCATCCACAGCGGCGACAAGCCCTACGAGTGCAAGGACTGCGGCAAGGCCTTCATCTGCAGCTCCAGCCTCATCCAGCACAAGCGCATCCACACCGGCGAGAAGCCCTTCGAGTGCCAGGAGTGTGGCAAGGCCTTCACGCGCGTCAATTACCTCACGCAGCACCAGAAGATCCACACGGGCGAGAAGCCCCACGAGTGCAAGGAGTGCGGCAAGGCCTTCCGCTGGGGCTCCAGCCTGGTGAAGCACGAGCGCATCCACACCGGCGAGAAGCCCTACAAGTGCGCCGAGTGCGGCAAGGCCTTCAACTGCGGCTACCACCTCACCCAGCACGAGCGCATCCACACTGGGGAGACGCCCTACAGGTGCAGGGAGTGCGGCAAGGCCTTCATCTACGGCTCCAGCCTGGTGAAGCACGAGCGCATCCACACCGGGGAGAAGCCACACTCGTGCCAGGCCTGCGGGAAGGCCTTCAGCCACGGCCATCAGCTCACCCAGCACCAGAAGACCCACACGGCCAAACCCCATGTGTGCCAGGAGTGTGGCAAGGTGTGCAAGCACGCCAGCCACCTGAAGGGACATCTGAGAGTTCACAAGAGCTAGGGGCCCTTGGAAAGCAAGGTGTGCACTGGAAGCTTCCACCCTCCACTCCTTGCTTCCTCGCTGTGAGGAGAAAGTCGCTATTGGTTTAACACAGCAAAGCCTTCCCGGGTCATCCTCACACTCCAGAGGCACACATGGGCCGCAAGGAAGTCACTTTTCTTTATGATCACAGCAAATGTCCATCCCAACAGATGGCCCGGCTGAGTCTGGACGGCCGGTCAGTACCATCCCATCTTTATCGCGTTTCAGGTTCATTCTGGGGGACACCCCAGCTAAATAATAAAAGGAGAAAAGAAGCCTTTAATCACAGCACATACCCACGAAGAATCAGCAGTGTCCCGCCTCCTTGCTCCCTTTGAGACACCCAGCACACTTCCTGTCACCTCTGGGCGTTACAGATGCACCTCAGCATACAGTCAGGTTACACCTCAGTCAGCCCATCCTGTGCTGAAAATGCCATTTGAAAAGCCGCTTAGTACACTTGCCGGAGCAAACACTGGAGCTTTGCCCATCCTACCGTAAAAGTGCTCCAAATCACTCCCAATAGCCTAAATTGGGCTAAATGTCTAAAAGCCTATTCAACGATCAAGTGCTGGATGTCTCGTGTAATTTATTATCATACTGAAAGTGAAAATTAGTGGCTACATGGTTACGCTTTCGCACCATCATAAGTTCAGAGGTAGTGGTTGTTACTGGGTCCGCTTTCGCACCATCGTGAAGATCAGAAACCAGTGATTGTATGGATTCACTTTCTCCATTGTAAAGATCAGAAATCAGTGGTTGTCTGTTTCGCTTTCGCACCATCGTGAAGATCAGAAATCAGTGGCTATATGGTTATATTCACACCATCCTAAACTTCAGAAGTCAGTGATTGTATTGGGTCCACTTCTGCACCATCGTGAAGATCAGAAACCAGTGGTTGTATGGATTCGCTTTCACATCATTGTGAAGATCAGAAATCAATGGTTATATGGTTCGCTTTTGCACCATCGTAAAATTGAAAAATTGTAAGTTGAAACATCCGTAACTTGCAAACATCTGTGTCTGTAAAATGTTTGTGTGTGCATCATTTGTACATAGGGGTGATCAAATCTACCTACAGTTGTTGTTGTGGAAATTAAACGTATGGTACACGTAAAGTCCTTGGCACTGTATCTGGAATACTGTGTCCACTTGGTAAATATTACCTATTGTTGTTCTGTGACCACGTTAGTGTTACTCTTACTGAGCTAGTACCAGACCACCTGCGAGTGCAGCCAGTTTAGAAGAACATTATGGGCCAGGGTTATCGCTCAGTGGCACGGTGCCTGCCTGGCACGCGCAAGGTCATGAGTTTGATCCCCAGTACCAAAAAAGAAGAAAAACATCAGGCTTCCCAGAGTAAGCATAGATTTTTGTCACTGTCTTCAATTTGTCAGTCGTGACTTTCTGCACAAAAGAAACAGGACATAAAACGTTACATTAGACGTCATCAAAAGCACAAAGCATGTTGATGAAATGGTGCTGTTAAGAAAAACAGAAGGCAAGAAGTAGACAAAAAGAGATGAGCTTATGCACCTAAGGAAGGACCCATATAGAAGAAAGTACAAGGAATCCCTCCAGTTACGGCACAGCAGATAAAATAGATGGCGGGAGATGTAGCGCTTTGCTGGATAAGATCACCAGGGGGCCAGTGCGCAGGTGGCATGTGTTCAACACCAGTGCGCATCAGAGAAATGCAAAGCAAGACGCAACGGGATGTCACCAGACAGTCTCCAGGACGGCAAAAATTAACAGTAGTAACAAGAAAGTGTGTTTCGCCGCAAAACAAGTAAAGGAAGGAAGGGACATTGGTTTGATCCAGTCATTCCACAGTGTATACATGTATCGAAAATACATGTTGTATGCCACAAATGTAATATAAAAAGTAAATGTAACACAGTTATTTGTCAATGAAAAATATTAATAAATATTTGAAATCACATTGGGGCTGGGCTCTATTGGATATTTAACACAGCCTCTTTCAGGAAGAAACCAGGCGGTGAACATGCACTGCGGGGACAGCAAAGTCGGGCCAGGACGGAGGTGGAGTCCCAGCTGGGTGGGCGAGGGGGCAGCGCAGACACCTGAAGACGAGCCTGGAGTGAGGGCAGGAACCGGGCGTGGTGACGCATGCCTGTTACCCTGGCGCTCTGGGAGCAGCCGTGGCAGAAGGACTGCAAGTTCAAGCCTAGCCTCAGTGACTTAGACCGTGTCTCAAAGCACCCAAGATCATCTGGAGAAGCCGGGCATGGTGGCACACACCTGGAATCCCAGCACCCAGGAGGCTGAGGCAGGAGCGGCACCCTAAGCTTGAGGCCAGACTGGGCTACATAGTGAGTTTAAGGCCAGTCTGAACTACATTGTGAGACCCTGTCTCAAAAAAAAAAAAAAGCTTTCGTTTGGCTGAAGACATTGCTCAGTGTGAAGGCCTGAGGTACCCTAGTACCAAAGGGAAAAAACAAGGAAGAAGTGCCACAGGAAAGCCTAGCACCCAGAGGAGGGATCTGAGACACGGTTGGGCAGCCCAGGGACTGGGGAACCAATGGCAGGGGCTGGAGGCCGTGTGCTGGAGACTGAGGAAAGGCAGAGTGCAGGGGCAGGCCGAGCCGGCGAGCTTGCTCTCGGGGCAGCCTTCGAGACACCAGGAAGAGCCAAGCCCGTGGGAGACGAGCGCCGGACACAAGGACGCCGGTGTGGACGCCCCTCAGCCCCAGGGTAAGGTAGGATGCCTTGCGGGTGCAGCCTGGAATACAGGGCCGGAGCACGGCAGGGCTCACAGTCATCGCAGGCCCAGGGCTGTGCCCCAGCCAAGGGCCCTCAGTGTCTGTCTCAGGGTTTGGGCCCCGGGGAGAGTTCATGGGGTGGGTGACAGACCCAGCTTTCAAAGTGGGGTTCCTCCCTGGAGGTGGCCTCAGACCCCGGGAACCATCCACATGCCCCCTTCTGCGACACTGAACCGACAGAAAGATGATAAAACAGTTCAATAAGGCATTTGGCGAGCTCACAGAAGATACAACTTTATATATAGATTATATATATAATTATTTTATATGTAAATTACATAGATGATAATTTTCTATCATGTATAAATATGATAAGATACTCGGCCAGTTAAACAAAATCATCAGTGAGTCCAAAGAAGACACTGATAGCTACTTGTGGTTGTACACATCTGTAATCCCAGCACCCAGGAGGCTGAAGCAGGAGGATCAGTGTGAACTCAAGGCCAGCCTGGGCTACATAGTGAGTTCAAGGCCAGCCTGAACTACGCAGCAAGACCCTGTCTCCAAAAAAGCCAAAAACAGTGACAACAGAAAGACAGTACTAGTGATCTGGCACCATGCACAGGCCGTGGAGAGGTCAGCCAGATGCAGCCTCCCACAGCATGCGGCTGGGAGCCAAGGGGACCCCCACCCACCCCACCCCCACCCCCGCCGTAAGTGACCAGCTGATCTGGAGAAACACAGGCTGCGATGACGGCTATTGAACTAAAATACAGCTTAATGCTTGCGGTGTTTAGGGTCTCACTGACTGCTGGACTAAAGCCAGTGGTCTGCTCATCTATTCAGAGGATAACAATAGGCAGTATAGCACCTATGGGGATCTCCTGAAGGTGGTAGCCACTGTTAATTCCCTGTTAGCTTGTTTTAAGGTCTTGTATTGTTTTCATTGTTTGGTTTGCTTTCGTTTTATTCTGTTTTGATTTTGTTATATCTGATAGCATGTGCAGCTATTCTAACAATAACGAAATATATTATGGTAGCTATTTTTGGATTTACTGTTGTCTTGAAGTCCTGTATTGCGTTCGTTGTTTTGTTTTTATTGGTTCTGTTCTGTTTTGTTTGATTTCCCTATGTCTGAAGGTATGTGCAACTATTTTGAAGACAACAAGAGACATTATGGTAACCATTGTTGATTTCCCATTATCTTGTTTTGAACCCTATATCAGTTACATTGTTTTGTTTTGTTTTGTTTTGTTTTGTTTTGTTTTGTTTTTGGTACCAGGGATCAAACTCATGCCCTTGCACTTGCTAGGCAGGCACTTATGCCACTGAGCTAAATCCCCAGCCCACACTGTTTTGTTTTGATTGGCTTTATTCTGTTTTATTTTGCTTGTTTTTATTCTCTTTAAAATAAAAAATTAGAGCTGGGTGTGGTGACACACACCTGTAACCTCAGCACTCGGGAGACTGAAGCATCAGTATCATTGCAAGTTCAAGACCAGCCTGGACTGCAAAGTGAGCCCAAGGCCATCCTGAACTACATAGCAAGACCCTGTCTAAAAATGACAAAAAAATAAAGTAAAACAAAATAATTTTTTAAAAATACACTAATAAAAAGAAAAGCTAAACAAAATGATGAAAAATAAACATGACCAACATGGAAAAAAGAATTAGGGTCCATAACCAGGCTCCAAAGAGAAAGTGAGGTTTAAAATTCTATTGAAAGCATGGCCAACAGACATGACCCACATGAGGACAGTCTCAGAGCCTGAAGACAGGGTTGTTGGTGGTGAGCAACGAGAGAATGTTAAGGATGGATCCAGCAGATCCTGGCTGATGCAAAGACAAAGTTTAACGAGAATCCGTGACAAATAAGAAGACAGCACAGCTGGCCTAGAAAACCTTTTTACTGAAGTAATAATCAAAATCTTTCCAAATATGATAAAAAAATTTAACATACACGTGAAATGAGGTACACAGAACTCCAAATAGCCATCATCAGAAAACACATCACAGTCAAAATCCCAGACATCTAGCACAACAACAGAATTTTAAAAGTGATTAGAAATAGCAAGAAATCACCTAGACAAGAAAATCTACTAGATTTCACTAGAAATCCAGCCGACTTCTCAACACAAACCTTATGAGCTATTGGACTGAAGTGTTTCAAGCACTAAAAGAGAACAATTTCCCGGGCTGACATAGCCTGCAAAACTGTATTTCAAAATTGATGGAAAAATAAAGTACTTTCAGGATCAGCACCACCTAAAGAAATTCATGACCACAGTTCTGCACTCTAAAAGATTCTCAAGGATACCCTAGCAAGCAACTGAAACTAACAATGACATAAGGTCTAATAGAATAAATACACCAAGTCAAGGAAGCAGGTACAAGGGAAAGATAGGGAATCAGCAACAGGAAAATAAGGTAATGACAGGAGCACGTCAATACTTACCATCAGTATCTTAATGGGAATGGTCGCAATTCTTCAGTCAAAAGACAGACTGGCACAATGGACCAAGAAACAAAATCCAGTGGTATTCTGGATAAAGAGTCACATTTAACCCAAAAAGAACCTCACAGACTAAAAATCAAAGGACAGCCAGATATGGTAGTGCATGCCTATAATCCGAGCAGGAGGCTGAGGCAAGAGTTGGCTGCGAGTTCAAGGTCAGCCAGGCTACATAGTGAGTTCAGGGCCAGTCTGAACTGTAGCAAGACTTTGTCTCAAGAAAAAAATAAAAATAGAAAGGTGGAAAAACAGTATTCCATGCAATAGCAACCAAAAAAGAGCAGACGTAACTACCTTACACTCAGATTTCAAGCCAATACTGATCAAAAGAAGCAAAGAAGGTCACTACATACTGGATAAGGGAAAAATCCACCAGAAGAGGTAACAGCCATCAACATATCTGTGCCAAACAGTGCACCCAGCTTCACAAAACCAGTAGTACTGGGCATAAGAGATCACATAAACAATTATAATGGGCCTTAACACCCTAATAACAGATCAACTGGATGAACAAAATCAAAGAAATAAAACCTTTACACAAATGCATTTAACATATCTACAGTGTTCCAGCCAGCAACAACAAAATACATTCTTACCAGCAACACATGGACATGTCTTTCTACTCTGTAGATTACATACCAGCCAGCAAATCAGCCTTAAGTAAAAGAACTGAAATCGTACCATGTTTATTATATAGCTCAACGAGTCTATAGCCCTATAGACTATAGCTCAACGAGTTAGAAATCAACTACAAGAGAAAGCACAGAACATATACAAGTGCATGTTAACTAAACAGTACATTCTTAACAAACAGTGGGGTACAGAAAACAGTCATGGAAGAACTAAGACACCTAGAGTAAAATCTTAGTACCAGCACCACAAGCTAGAACTTAGGGATGGAAATGTTTACAGCTGTGAATGCCCAGACAAACAGAGCAAGCCCAAACAACCTAACGACGCACCTCCGGGTCCTAGAAAAACAAGAATAGCCCAAGCTCAAAGCTCATACCGAGAAGGAAATTCTAAAACTCGGAGGAGAAAGCAATGAAAACAAAACCATAGAAACTACAAAGAACTATTAAATCTAAAAGTTGTGATTTTTGTTAATTTGGTTAGCCAGTCGAACCAAAAACAGAACAGTGCCATTAGGAATGAAAAAGGTGAAATCAACTATGGACACTGCCAGAACAAAAAATATTAGCAACTTTGTGAACCTGTACAGTAATAAACTGAAGAATTCAGAAGAGATGGGTAGATTACCAGATATATGAATTACCAAAATTGAACCAAGAAAATTTTACTTTGAC
>PVJX010040912.1:0-14941 GCA_004027295.1 Dolichotis patagonum | reverse complement strand
TCCTGGCCCTAAGATTACTGCTTTATTTTTTGATGCAATTTTGTTAAAAACTTGACAAAGCAGATGACTCAAGGGAGGATATAAACAGTGAGCGTACCGAATGAGACAGCAGCATCGGCACTTAGTGACGAATGATGTAGCTTTAACTTTGAATGAGTGGCTTTGCATTTAGCTCAGGTTGCCCCTGATGGAAAGCCACAATAATTATTATTTTATATTGTGAAGGTGACATCCGTGTTAAAAACTCCTTCTCTGAGAATTAGTTCCCATAGTTAATGAGGACCTAGTCTGCTTTGGGAAATTGCAATTGAGAATTTTGATATAAGTGGGCATGAAAAGGAGAGCAGGAGATGGCATGTTCGGGGAAGCCATTGTGGTGGGCTGGGTGGATCTGGAGTCAGTGAGGGCGTACAACGGAGCAGGGAGTGTGGAACAGATGGCAAGACTGTGGCTGGGGAATCTCCAGCCAGGGAAGCACAGTCCAGAGGGGATCTTTGTGCTTTGGGACTTTGTACTAATAACATGAAACTTGGTTTCTGAAAAATTAAACAAAGCGATCTTCTAATTTATTAAAACTTGTTAAAATAGTTGCATACAATTAAAAACATGAGTCCAAATGCTTCAGCGGAGTAGAATCTACTCCCTCATGTGCTACTGCTTGAGGACAGGGAAATGTCATTTCTTTGAGCTTAATATTTGTCTTTTCTTGGAGTTTAGCAGGGCTCATGGCAATAGAAAAGAAATTAAATAAGTAGATCAAATGGTGCAGTTCCTCCTTTGACACAAGAACGCAAATACCACGACGAGTCTGTGGAGCTTAGGTAGGGTTAATGAGTTTCCCAGAGATGGCCTTTGCAGCTGAGGTAGGTTATGATTCTCATGACTGAAGAAACAGGGCTTTTTATGAGAGTAACATGGATAACGTCAAACTCACTTTGTTGGTAGTATGTACATCACTTAGCTAGTGCTGCAGAAACAAAACAAAGCAAAACACCACACCACACAACACACTACCCCAAAACTCAGCAGCTGACAGCAGCAGTTAATATTATAGCTGTATGTCTGCAGATAAGGTTCGGGCTGGGTGCTGTGCGTAGTGCTTGGCAGGATGGTTCTGCTCTGCATGTCTCTTCTCTTTGTGGGGCCTGTGAGCTAGCTCAGACACGTCCTTCTCATGGTCTTGGTGATATCCATCAAGGCCAGCAAGTTGACTCCCCAAGGGTTCTGGGGCCCTTTGTAAACCATCATTTCCCTGCATTCTTCTGGCAAATTTCTGTAGTTGGATCCAAAGCGAAGATGTGTTGAGAAAGATCCAGCAGGGGTGATGAGGAGGAGTCACATTGGAGAGACTCAGGGAGGATCAACTAAAAACGTAACTGGAAGCAGGGAAGGATGTACACTCTGATTGGGGTAGTATGGGATAGTACAGAAAACAAGTTTTACAGAAGATAAACGTAGCTCAAACCAAACAGCTGGACAGTGATTAAGGAGAGGAGAAGCATCCACCAGGACCATTCTATGCAGACCCAGGGCTTGCGCATCCTAGGAGCTGCCATCTTGAGAACTTCCCAAATAGCTGAAGGGAATCATGAGGCTCTGCAGGACAGACTCAGGGTACATGGGTCCCTTTACCCCATCAGCCCCTCTCCAAACATGAGACAGCTGCATTGCTGTAGTGTCCTTGCCAGCGCTCACCAAGGGCCGGGGAAGCTCACCCTCCACTCACCCAGCTCTAAGCAGCGAGAGTATAAATAAGTGAACATAAATGCTGAGTTCTCTCAGCTGCTAGGGCCTGCGTTAGTACTGGGCCCATAAAAGCCCCCACTGAGTGCCCCATGCCTGCCTTAGCCACTACTGGGTGGTGCCTCAAGCTGGTCCCATGCCTACAGGACCTCCATAGGCCACCTAGCACTGATATCCAACCTGCCTGCGTCCGTGCCTGGCACCCTGGGCCTACTTGAATCTCCACCCAGTACTCACTCCCCACAGGTCACCCTGGACCCACCAGAGACTCGCATCCAGCACCAGTTCTGGGCAGTCTGGGTCCCTACTGGGTCTTCCAGACCTGTGTGAGTCTCCATCTGGTGGTCTGGGCCTGTCTGAGGCCCCATTCAGGAGGAGGCATCCCACCCACCCACCAGGCATACTGGGAGTGTCCATTTTGTACCCTGAATCAGTTGTGGACACATCTGGTCTCAGTTAAGTGGTCCAGACCCTCTGGACTCTCTACCCAGGCACCAGGGCAGTCCTATGAACACTGGATTCTCTGCTTGGCACTCAGCACTAGTCCCAGGCCCACCTGATCCTCCCACTGCCCCTCTCCTGGTTGAGGTTTCACCCAGTCTGGAACCCTCCTGGGAATCACCTTGTATCAGTCCTGGATGCACCTGGGTCTCTTGTGGGTGCCCTAGGCCTGCATAAACCTCCATCTGGGGTTTCAAACTGGTCCCACAAATCCTGGAGTCGCCATCTGGCGTCCAGTACTGATGCGCAGCCCACTGGAGTCCTGAGTGCCTGGGGTTTCTCTACTGCCCCTCATTGTTCCCGGGCTCAGGAAGTTGTCATAGCCTGGGGTTTATAGATCTGGGACCCTTCAGACAGAAGGGTCATCACACAGGTCCACAGACCATAAAGAGGGCACTGAGGAAGGGGACCTGTTGGATTAGATTGCTGATTCTAGAAGAAAAACATTCATTTGGAAATACACAAGACGTTTTTCTCCCTTCTTTTGATCCAATCCCCCCTCTTTTTGGCGGAGTTTGGAGTTTTATTCTCCGTTTCCCTCCCCCCCCCTTTTTTTATTATTATTGGTTTATTTGTCAGCTTAGGTACTCAGTTTTCCCCATCCTCTTTTATTTCCTCGCCATTTCTCTTTTAATTTTTTTCCATGTTACTTTTTTTCTTTTCTCTAGTTGAATGTCTATTCTTTATTATTTGTTCTTTTCTTTATTGTTTTTTGGTTACTGTTATCTAACACTACTAATTTTTTTCTACTCCTTATTAGGATATTTTATTTCAATTTTATCACCTCATCTTCTATTGCTTAATTTTTCAAAATACAATTTTTATGTTCCCCTTCCAGGAACCTCTATCCTCATTATTATAACCACTAACTTTTATGAAGTTGCAGATAGTTAACTATATCAGACTATAGCTGAACATTGTTTCAGTGTTAATTGACATAAAATTGCTCTATAAAGTAGATATTTACTGTATATCAATACTGGTTTGTCTTAGAGCTTGTACTGTAACTATAAATCTTGTTCCTATGGCTGAGTGGCACATTATTAGTTTTAAGGTTTGTCAATATCCAGTTTGTATTTGATGCTATTGTTTTTTCTTTTAAAAACAGAAAAAGGAATAAAAACAATGATATAAAGCTTCAAAAAAATGGGAGATTAACATTGCGTATTGTTATCTTCAAGTTAGTTGTTCAGATTATAAGACATAGACATGAGAAAAATGATCAAACAATTGAACAATGAAAGCGCAAACTGCTCTGTTTGATGAACTAACTGAGATTAGTAGGACAGTTATCTGTGTTGTTTTGGATTTTACTGTTTAGCTAAAGTAACATACTTGTTGCTAGCGATTGGTTTTTTCTGTGTGTCAATACCTACATTGCCCAGAATCATAAACAATCCTGGCTCATTGCCAGAGAACTGGGTAGTTGACCAGATAGCCTGCAATTCCCCCTGCAAAAATGGAGGTGGTAGGGTCCTGGCACAGAGCCAAAGTCCATTAGCTAGCTATGCATAGAGGAGACCTCTGAAAAGTAGACAGTCACTAAAGTAGACTCAAGGCTAGCAATTCATCTACCCATCACAACCAATCTGCTAGCGTCAGCACAGAAAATAAACAAAAAAATAGAAAAGGAGAAAACAAGGCAACAAAGTGCCTCCAGAAGCATGGAAATTCCTCAAAGTAAATCCAGAAGGCATCAAAGGGAAGTCAATCAAAAGCCGCACAGCTGAAATGTCTGATGTGGTAACAGTGAAAGTAACAAATAGATTAATACTATATTTGTCAGATTTAAAGCAGATCTTACTAGAGAAATAATCTAGAAAGGACAATAACAGAAAACTAGAGGAGCCAAAGAAAGAAATGCAAACCATGAGTGTTCAGCATAGAAGAGAACTGAATGCGTAAAAATTTCCAAGTAGATGTCAGGAGATTAAAAATGTTACTGAAAGTCTTGGAATGCAGAACTGACCAATGCGAAGATAGAGTGTCAGACCTAAAAGGGCTGCGGTTGCTGATTAACTAATGAGAGATGGCTTAAAAACAACATGTGATCATATTCACAATAATTTTGCTTGCTTTTAAGAACATAGAAGCCTTTTTGGACATAGATTGAATGGTTCAATTGCTTTTTAAAAGAAAACTGAAGAATTCTGAACAGACACTGACCCTTTGGCTTTACAAATTTCCCTATAGCAACAGAGGCCCTTAAAATCATTTCCTTGATCTCAGAGTGTGCTCCGAATTGAGATCATTTTTTGCCCAAAATTGCCTTTCAACACCTAATGACTTGAAGTTTTGGGTAAAGATTTTAATGATGAGAATCTAGTATAAGACACATTTCCCCAAATTTCGTCACTTTTTATTTTTTTTACTAACATCTCTCAGTCCTTTTCCTACACCAACTTCTTATTCAAAAAAGCCTCAGAAGTTGACGTGGGGGGCCCGGGCTTAGAAGTTACCTCGAGGCAGACTTCATGCATATCTCTGTCCCTGAGACCAACGGGCAGCCCTTGTGCCTGAAATTCCTTTGCTTTTCTGAGCAGCTGCCCAACCTACTTCATGTTGCTTGCAACATACCCGAGAGAACAGCAGGGAAAGCTGAGGACACGTGGTGATTTAGAGGAGGGCAGAGAGCAGGGAGATGCTGGTCCCCGGCTTGTGCCACAGATGGGATGGGTTGGCTGCCACAGCTGACTGTCATGTACTTCCTAAAGGCAAGTGGGAAACAAAATGCTTTCCTGTTGAATCTCACGACCCCACAGTGCTAGCAGACCACCCCAGCGTCTTTCATGGCTCTCCCTGGCCTCTGGTTTTAGGACTCAGTCCTGGGCTTTCTTTCTGGTGAACACACATTTTGTTGGGCTGCTCTTTCCTCTAACAAGGTTTTCCGTGTCAGTTCTGTTCTTACGACTTTTCTGTCTCTAGCTGGGGTCTCTTTCCTAAGTTTCCAGCTTGAGCAAGAGCTGCCGATGTGTCAGCCCCACCTTGATGTCACGCAGTATCTCGGACTCGGCACATCTGAGTTGGCCCAGCCCTTATCAGCCCCCTTGGCCTTGCTGTGCCAGTAAATGCCAGCTCCACCCTCCTGGCTGCTCGCAATGGAGCTTCTTCAGGAGTCATTCTTTTTCTTTATTTCCTCCTTTAATTAACTCAGTAATTCAAAGTTGCCATGAGCGGTAGTCCAGGTTTCTTTTGCATGCTCCAGTGCCTGTCACCAAGGCGTTCACTCTGTCATCGCTGTCTGATGTGCGACTCTAGGCATCTCCTGGCACCGTGTGAGACTGATTGTGCTGCAGTGGTGAGATGACCAGAGTAACCTCACAAAGAGTAGAGCAGGAGGCCACAGTGATTGGAAGACAAGTGTGCCCCTTTTATCTAATGTTAGGAAGCTATATTAGAATCATGAGCATGTCAATATTATCTAAAATGTAAAATGGCGCTAGTATGCAGGTGATGAATTCTTATAGCAAACGTACTCTGACATCCACCAGCGTACTGCTGCCATGAGAGCTGTCACAAGGGTCTGTGACAGGGTTTGCCAATCTGTCATGGGCCATGTGGGGAAGCACTATTGTGTGTGCGGTTTTCCTTTGAGTTTTCACTCTTGAAGTGTGGCTGACTGGCCAAGCTCCGGTGGAAGGATTATCCTTCGCCTCATCCTGATGTGGGAGGTAGGGTGTAAGGGTGAAAGTGGCTGGGGAATGAGTAGACCCGTCAGTTACAGGATCCCAGGGCAACGCTGGGGCCTCACGGATAGAAGCGCTGTGGATGGTGTATAGGACAGGCCACCACCACGGAAAGCCTCCATCCTGAGCTCACTATAGCCCAGGCCATGCTTCTCAGATGCAGTGTGTACTTTTACTTTTGCTTTACCCTCTTTTTCTCTTTGTTCAGCCCAAGTTCACTCTGCAGAGTAGGTTTCCGCAATAGCCATTAACTCTGCACTTTTCTAATAAACTTCTGGCACTGGTTTTGGCTTGTCTCATCCAGTTCTTTACTCGAGGCAAGGAGCCGGAATAGTTGATTGGTGAGCCATCTCTAAAGGGACAGCTGGACTTGCTGGACTACAGAGAGCTGATGGACTACAGACTGCAGGAGTGGTGGTTGGGAGGTGAACCTGCACTGAGGGCAGCCAAGGGGCTGTGGAAACCTTTCCCCTTTGGAAGTTGTCCCCCTCTGGATATCCGGGCAAGCCTGCCAGGTACTCCCCTCCCCATCCACCAGCCCAGTTCTCTGTGGGGAGTCTTCTAAGGCACAGCTCTCTGGGGATCTTCTCTCTCTTTCTCTCACTTTAAGCTCAGTCTTTCAGCTGCAGTCAGTGTGAGCTTAAATCAAACTGTGTCTTTCCTTTCATAGAGCCCTTGATGATGTCCATTGAACTTGGGGTGAAGTGCAATGTTTCCAGCATGTCTGGCCAAGAAAGCCTCTGGGGCTACTCTCCTGTCCTATCTACCACCGCCCCTCTCCCTTTGACCCTGATACTCCATATGTCTTCTTGCAGCAGGGGACCTGATGTCATACTGGAGGAACCCTGCTCTCTCTGGCCAAGCTCTGCTCCTGGCTCCCAGCCTTGGTAGTCAATTCTATCTCCTAGTCTTCCAGGTGTAAGCTTCTGTGTCACTTCCTAGGAAGGACCATTCTCAAGTTTATTGATCTAAATTGTCCCTCTCTTATCGACTACTTATTGAAATTTCTGATTCTGTATTCCTGTGCGTGACAACTGTTTGTTCCAACAGTCAGTGAGCTTAGAGGACAGGAGTAGCTGCCTCTTTATAGTTGGCGAGGAATAAATATTTGTTGGAATACAGCTAATATAATTTTTTACTGCAACTTAAAAGTAAATATTTAAACTAAATAGTTTAATAATACATATTTATAGGGCCGGGGATTTAGCTCAGTGGCTTAAGCACCTGCCTGGCAAGTGCAAGGCCGTGAGTTCGATGCCCGGTACCAAAACCCCCCACCCAAAAAAAAACAAATAATACATATTTATTTAAAAGTAGAGATTAAAACTTTTTTTCCTGGAAAATTTAATTTTAAGGAGTATCCAACTTGTAAGAATTTTCCACATAAACTCTCCTATAGCAGACATTATTAGGTAGTATTCGAGATCCCATCACCAATGAGGGTTTATAATAGATATGAAAATAATGTTTTGCTGCTAAACATTTCATTTTGGCTTTTTAAATCATAAAGAGTAACACTTGTTAACTGGCACCTTGAACACCTCTGGCCTCTCGGGAGAAGATTCATATGTAGGTTTTAAATCTCCCACCGCCTGCTCTCTGTCCTTGTTTACTTTTGCTTGGTAATAATAAAAATAATTCTACAACCACAGCCCCAGTTTGCATGCAGAAGCTAGGTTCCCAGTCTCAAGTAGTGACCTAAAGTTTGAGTTGGATGTTTCTGCTCCCTGGCTGGGCGTTCACTCTAGGTATTAAAAGGCAGGAAGGGAAAGGGGGCCTTACCTCCTCCTGCCTTCCCAAGCCAGGCCCCCACGCCTCCATTTCTCTCTTGATAAGTGTGGTTTTCATCCTCATCAGCACTTGTGGGCAGCAGGAAGGGAGGGGAAGAGAGAGGGATAGAAAGATCCTCCCGGACGGCTCCTTGACTGGGCCCGGGTAGGTATTTGGTGAGGACAGAGGCTTTGTCCCCTCCTCCAGAGCCCTTCTGGGAAGTCTTGTGGGCATGTCCATCTCGGGGCTCTAGAAGCTGAGACAGAGTATATTCATCAGGCTTCTTGTGAGAAACGGCTGACGGGAGGCATAGATATATCTATGTATCTGCGCCTGTCTCTCTATCTGGATGTACATCTACCTCTGAGTGACAGTTATTTTGTCCAGGCCATTGTGGGAGCTGGTAAATCTGAAATCTGTAGCGCAAGCTGGCAGAGTGGAAATGCAGAGGTGAGCTGTGTCTCGTGCCTGGCGTGGGCAGGCGCGGCAGTCAGTGTTTCTGTGTTGGTGTCCTGAGGCAGAATTGTTATCCTCCACAAACTCTAGAGAAAGCCCTTTATACCATAGCCCCTCAATCTGAAAATTTCTGTGTTGATTTACCAAAACAGTGTTGAATTGATTTTTTCCTTGATTATTAGCAAAAGTGAAATTTTTGTGTGCTCAAGTATTTATTTATTTCTGCACATTCTCCATTCTGGTTCTATGCCAATTTCTTATTGAAGTACTCATTTTTGGAGCTCTAAGTCCTTCTCAGCACACGATGAATTTAAATAACTGTCAATTTGTTTCAAATACAGCTTCTCAATTAGTTACTTGCTTTTTTAACTTTTATGATTTTTAAACATACAGAGTTATTCATTCTTAGTGGAGATATTTATCAATTTTTCTCTTTGTACATATGAGAAAAACCTTCTCTGGCCTGTAGTTAGATATGTATTCCCTTATTTTTTATTTCTAGCTTAAAATTTTTTTTTTTACTTGTCTCTTTTCTACACCTCATCCATGGACAGGTCATTTCAGGCACCTGCCACTGCTGTTGCTACCTGCTCGGTAAATCATCTCACGTGGCACAGCTCTTTACATGATCTCAAACCTGGGACTCTGCATCTCTACTCTGGCCACCACTAAGTATGTCCCAGGGGACCACAGGCAGAAAGCCAGTCTCACAGGCCACCTGTTAATGGGCTATGTGGGGGCTTTGCTGAATAGATCTGTCCTCATGCATGCAATGGGTCAAAGAGTATAATTTGTCTTGGGGAGTATGAGCAGTATAGTTGGTGGGTAGCAAAGCAAGCTAATGATACATCGAGAAAACACATGTAAACTTTCCATGAGATGGAGGAAATCGTGAGCAAGCAGAAGATGGGAGCAAACGCAGCTCCAGGGTGTCTTAAGATGCCTTGGGTTTCTACAACAAAATACTGAGACTAGATAGTTTATAAGAATAGGAAGGTATTCCTTACTGTTCTGGATGCCAGGAAGTCCAAGATCAAGGCGGTGTCTGGTATGGTGAGGACATTCTCATCATATCAGTACACACAGAAAGGTAGAAGAAGAGTAAGTTGATTAAAGCCTTAATTTCATGAGTGGTAAAGGGCCATGGCCGCGGCACTTCCTAGGGTCCTTTCCTCTTAATATGGCCAGCTTAGAAATGATCAAGCTGGGGAGGAGATGCACCCAAACCATAGCATAGAGAACAAAGAATAGTTGGGGGATGGCGTCAGGGGCAATGCAACAAGGAGGGATGGTGTGAGGTCACTGGTATCATGGACTTCGGTAGCAGCGTGACTTTAGGTGTAGAACATCCTTGGATTTCACATCCAGAGACACAGCAGAACAGCAAGAATTCTACCAGATGTCACTTCCATATTGGCAAGAGTCGTTTTATCTTACTAAACAGGAAATAAACTAAAAAATAAGGAATCAAGTTTAAAGTGCTTTACAGTCCTATGGAAACTCATTTGTGGGTTTCCATTCTAACCCAAGATGGATGTCAACTGGATGCAGATAATAAATCCTAAGGTAACTTGAAAATTAATAATAATATAAACAAATGCAACGGGGAAGGCAGGCTCCTTGGGGTCCCGGCTTCCCAAAGCTCAGAGGGGCAGAGGCAGAGAGAGGTGAGGTGTTTATTTTTCTGTCTCCTCTTTTCTGGATTTCTGGTTGGCAGTGGCTGTCCCTACACCCAAGACCACAGCTCCACTCCGGTGAGGATCTGACTGCTATGGGTTTACCGAATCAGACCTTTGCCCTTGATTGCCTGCCCTTCTTGTTGCTTCCTACCACACCTTTGTCAGACATATCCATTACCCATTTGAATGTGCCAGCTGCATTCTGCCAGCCCCAGCGGATGGCATAATTGGTACCAGGAGGGGTTTCTGAAATGTGCATTAGAATGAGATTCTGGGACCGAGTTTCTCACTTTTATGATGAGCAGATGAGGAATCTGTTCTTGCTGGGGGGAACTAGGACACTCATGGTGTGTGATACATCATGAATACTCAAAGTGTTCATTGGCAGCAGCATCACACGGAGTGCTGATGGGGGAAGGTGCTGGGAGATCAGGTCACCCATTACCCTGGACACTCAGCACTTCCATTGAATAACACAGTAATGTCTTATGCCTCGTGGAACAACATGTTTCCTGCAATGCAAAGTAAATTCTTTTCTATACTGAAGACTTTCTGGGCTATTTTGCTCTGGTTATTTGGGTAAGTCCCACATGGCCACTCTCTTTAACTTATCTTTGGTGTAAGTCAGAGACATAGCCCTGACTCACAGTATCACTGGCTCCATTTATGTGGGGTTACCTTGTTCCAGACACTGTTCTGAGAGATTCATGTGTGCTAACTCATCCAGTCCTCACAACCCTACGGATTAAAGCTCTTATTATCTGGATTTTGCAGATGGAAACTGCAGCACAGAGACATTATATGACTGGCCCCAGGGCCACGGGCAGAAATTAGAAGAGCTGAGATCTGAAACTGGGGAGTCCCACCTGGAGTTTGCACTCCTAACCACTTCTAATTATGAAGCAGTGAAGACATTTCTTCTGGGAACCACAAACTTACCCTCTTGGTGCTTGACTCCTTTGGTCTACATTAACCAGACAGAACTTAGATAGCCTAGAAAAATGGAGAGCTATGATGTTCTCTCGACTGTCTCTTCCAATTACAAGTGACCTAGTTACTATCAGATTTTATCTACATCAGCCTCAAAAATCAACGGTAAAACATTTTATTCCTGCCTGTCTTCCCCAGTGTTTGTATTACAGAGCTAGCCAAATAAATTCAGTTTTTTCTACTGCTGGTTTCTCACACTACATGACTTGTGTCTGTGTTCCTGTGACGGCTGCCTTGCGTTGCTAGATGATCCCTGTGTCGTTACGACATATCATGGATGGCCTGGTGAACACCAGGATGAGACGCACTCAACAAGGTCCGTTTTGAAGGGGGAAAACTCTTCCATTTATTGACCTGTAATAGGGGGATGCGAACAACCTCCGTATGGGGTTGGGCTGACTGTTAGTCCCATCACATCATGTCTGTAGAGCCATTGGTAGTGCCTGGAAGCACTCGTCATTCAAGTGGTGTCCTTGTAGACTGCGGTCATCAAGTGGCTGTGATAGTGCAGGTGTAGTGCTCAGCGGTTGTTATTGATCACACTGTGTCACCTTGAGAAGCTTAGAAGCTTAACTAGGTAACTCAGCAGCTCTGCCTCCTGGGGTGTAGCGGGCATGCTGTTACCAGCTTTAGGACGTTGTTCATTGTGTCAAATAGAGAAGGTTAGAAGCTTAACTAAGTGACTCAGCAGGGGGTCAGGGTCTTAACTTTATAAACATCCTCAGCCTGTGCAAGAGGAGGCCACACAGACTGCCTGAGTGCTATACAGACCCGAGGGGCGTGGCCGGCTCACAACCTGAGGGAGAGGAGGCTTGCTGCCCGCTTTTGCTCTTACTACTTCTGCTGTCTTGAACTGTTGCCCCTATGCCGTGCCACCCTGCCTTGGAGCCGGCTGATTACAGACTGAAACCTCCACACACTGTGAGTTAAATAAACCTTTTCTTCCTTAGTTTTGGGTGTCGGGTATTTTGTCTCAGCAACAAAAGTAAAGCAACCGACACAGTGGTTCTGTGCCTATAACTTCATACCATGGACTTAGGATTTTATAAGATGACTACACTGCATGGTACAAGACATAAAATTAAGGTCCACTGTTAATGTGCTGCCGTGACATCTGGTGTAATCAGGGGAAGGACCTTGAGTTTTCTAACTGCAGCTTCTCCTCCCCACTCTGGTCTGAGGACAAGGTACCCAGTGCAAGGACCCTGCTACCCAGGCCTTAGTCCTCCTGCAGGAAACAGGCCAGCAGCTCAGCCTCTGCCTCCGGCAGCCTGCGCTGCAGCCCTGTTTTGAGCTAGTGCAGCTTCCTGTGGGGGCCTGCGGCATCCTCCTCCCCTTGTGGGCGTGTGATTGCATCTGCCTGGAGTCAGCTGCCTGTGTTTGGCCAACCTTATGAGTGCAGGGCGGGAGTCCTTTAAACACCAAAGGAGAATAGGAGCTGCCAACATCCCAGGAGAAGAACCTGGAGCCCCCCTGAATTCTATAGGTTGGTTTGTCTCCAACTTTATTATCTAAACTGGTTACTGAGGGAGCTTGTTAGGACATCCACTTTGCTCAGGAGACCTGCAGTGCAGCCTAGGGTTCTGTATTTCTAACACGCTCCCAGGTGACACACTGAGTAACTGGCCCTAGGGATGCAGACAGGCAGGACTAGAGCAGTAAGGACACCTAAGTGACAGCTCATAGCACCATGGGTGGCACCCTCTAGAAAGCGGTGGGAAAGAACATCCCGATCAGGGTGTGTGTAAGATGCTCAGAGAGAAGATCCTTTGGGAAAGGAAAGGCCAGTGCTTAGCGATCACAGGTAATGGGGAGGAGGTACCGTGCTGGTCATTCTGTGACACCAGAGAGGAAGCAGCCCCCATGGAGCTCACCACTGAACTTTCCAGGACAGAAGAACCTCGGTCTTTTCTATTAGCGTTCTTAGAAAGGCTCATTGGGGACCGTGACTCTGGGTGCGGGAGAAAGAGAGGGCTTGTTGCTAAGAGCACAAATAATAAACCAAACAGATCGTTCTCATTGGGGTCAGGGAGAAGGTGAGGAGCAGCAGATGGGCTGGTAAGATCAAGTCCTGTTTCCTCTAGGAAGCCTGACCTCAGGGTGATGGGAAGACAGGAGCCCCAGGCGGCCCTCTGCTCCCAGGAGACCCTGCTTATTAGATTGGCCGGTGCTAAGCAGCTCCTTGATGGTAATTTCTCTTGACCTTCTCTTGAGAAGCTCATCAGCCTGACCCTCCTTTGTTAAGCTTGCTCTAATTATGTGCATAATGGGTAATTATTTTTTATAAAGGAAGCAGCAAAGGAAACAATTATGCAAATGATGAGGTTTG
Source organism: Dolichotis patagonum (assembly GCA_004027295.1). NCBI lineage: Eukaryota > Metazoa > Chordata > Mammalia > Rodentia > Caviidae > Dolichotis > Dolichotis patagonum. The sequence goes on along the minus strand of PVJX010040912.1, from coordinate 1,787 downwards.
TTGTTCATAGAGGAGCAGTGGGGTAATTGGGCACCGGTACAAAAGTGCCACTGCCAGATACAGGGCTGCCAAAGGAAGCCCACCAACGCTGATCTCAGCCCAGGTGGAGCCTATGAGGTGACTCTGCAGACAGGGAAAAGGAACAGTGATAAAGGGTTTGGCTGAGCCCTCGTCCTTGGCAAGGGAGAGGGCAGATCTACGTGGCCTGTGCCACTCCAAGCAGCGTCTCCTTAGTTTGATCTTCGGTTGTTGCCAAATGGAAAGGATTTGTGTGTTTGAACCTGGTGTTTTTCCTCTGGCCTCCCTTTTGGATTGTCTTATTTATTCATTCTTTTTGACTGTTTCAGTCTCGTCGAGTGAAAAGTATCACTTGCAAGGCTCTGTGTGGTGAGTCCTTCTTGCCTTATCCTGGTCACCTTTTCTGACTCAGTCATTCTTCCTAGGTGGCCGACTTCAGCTTTCAGTAGCCCAAGCTGACTTGGTCTTTTGCTTACAATGGATCCTGCTTCTCCCCACTGTTAATCCCTACTTCTGATTTATCGCAGTAGATCAGGAATGGAGTTCATGTGCTTCCATATTATCCCATGGCGGTGGCGGTGAACCTTTTAGAGCCTGAGTGCCCACATTGAACCCCAAACCCACTTATTTACTGCCAAGTGCCAACACTGCAATTAAACCTGAATACCGAGGTTTTAGTTCAGAAAAAAAACTGTTATCCGACACTGGGTTGCTGGGGCAACTTGGCCCTGGAGCCAGCAGAGAGGGCTCTGGGTGCCCTTTGCAGCACGTGTGCCATTGGCCACCACCGCAGCACTAGCGCATTCATACTGGGAAACCACTGCTGCTGTAAATGACCTAAGTTAGTTGTTTTTTCCCAGTAATTGTGTCCTTTCCTCCAGAATTCATGACCAGCAGGGATATTAACAGAAGGCAAGTCTGCAAACAGATCCGTGCAGCAGACACCATCAAGCAGCCACAGACATGGTCCCCGAGCCAATTCTGCTGGCCTTCTGTCTGTTTCTGCACCCAGACAAGCTATTAAAGCTAACAGATTTGTTTGAGGTACATGCAAAACTATTCTGCCAATAAGAATCAACTAAATGTTTAATCAGGATCAAATATTGCTTACACAGTGAGGTTTAAGACCAGAAGAAATATCAAGAAGAACTATACTCATTTCAACAGTTGTAAGGTCATTACTTGGTATTCCAGGTTCTTATATTTGTTTTTGCAAAGATGAGAATAAGTATACAATTATTGTCATCATTCCAGACAACCAGAAGATCATTTATTTGACCATAGAAAAATCATCTACAATAGCTATTGTACGAGGTAACGGATGTACTATTGATGATACACGAAGCCAACTGTGAGTTGTGTGGGAGACTCGATTCGGTTCGTCTTTCACATACTGACTGCTCCACGGGCTGTGTATTTCTGGTTAGGGTAGTTCAAACATCAATCATCTCTAAGGGATAAGTGAAAAAGGCCACCTATAAATTATGTGGCCTACAAAGTAATTTAGTGAAAATTGCAAGCAACATAACCATTGTGAAAATCACAGATTAATGTCTGGTTTATTTACTGGAATGTAAGCTCCACGGAGAGGTGAGACTCATATCAATCAGATATCCAGTGCCTGCACAGCTCCAGACCTGGAGCAGAGGCCTGGAAAGTGTTCCTGGGAAAGGAGAGATCGTTTGCCATCTTTCTTCTCCTTCCCAATTCACGTTTAATGTCTGATTTTCTTCTGTAACTCTTTTTCTTTCCTTCTCTTTCCTTTTTTT
>PVJX010040911.1:0-14932 GCA_004027295.1 Dolichotis patagonum | reverse complement strand
GGGGACGGAGTCGTTCGCTTGCTCCTGCTTCCCCTTTTCCTGGTTCTCAGAGGCTGCGGCAGCCGCGGCGGCGGCGGCGGCGGCGGCGGCGGCGGCGGCGGCGGCGGCGGCGGCGGCGGCGGCGGCGGCGGCGGCGGCGGCGGCGGCGGCGGCGGCGTCTCTCCGCCCCTCCCCTCCCCCCGGCTCGGCCCCGCCCCTCCCCGCCCCCGGCGCTGAGTCCCGCCTCCAAACCCGCCCCACTGCCATCCACGGTGCCCTACCATTGGCCAACACGCCTTCACGTGCCCTAACGCTCTCCCCGCCCCCTGCGTGGCCTAGCTCCGCCCTCTCTCGCCGCCACCTCGAGTCTGGCTCTGACAGGCCAGGTGTGAGGTGGACAGGCCGGCAGGGGCAGTCGAAGCCAGTCAGGGGAAGGGGAGTGTGGCTGCGATTGTGGTGACAGGGCCGTGGCTGCTCCGGAGGTGCGAGACCAAGAATCAGGCGTGGAAAACGCACATTCGAAATGTGCGGCAACAACTTCTTCAGCCAGCGGGCCGCGAGTAGCGGCTTGTCCGTCTCGCTCCCACACCGCCGTGGCGCACGTTCGGTACTGAGGAGGCCCAGGAGTCGCGAGAGCGGCGGTTTCAGGGAGACCCGCCGGGCCCCGCCCATCGGGCTAACCCCGCCCCTTCCCGCGACGACCCCGCCCACCAGGTCAGCTCCGCCCCTCCCGGGACAGACCCGCCCACCCACGGTTTCTCTTTGCTGGTCCAGTCCAGTCCAGGGTGGCCTCGCCCCGCCCCGCCCTATTCTGCTTCGCTGCACCAGTGTGATTTTATTTTCTTTAATTTGGTTTGAAATGTGAGAAAGCTGCATGTGATCAGGAGTCGCTCGATTTCTTTCCCTTCATTAAGATTTCTGGAGAGATGAATTTTGCAAGGGAAAGCTTAACTTTTTAAGACACTATTTGCAGAGTCAGGCTAGAGCCCTAAGGATTGGACGTGCTTTGACAGACCCTTGAGATCGTGGAAATGCATTAGGGAATCAGGCTCTAGGAGGGTGAAAGTCCACATGTGAGGGGCATTGAGGCCGCACCCTGATGATCAGGGCGACGTCTAAGTCTTACCTGGGCCTTAAAAATCTCTCAGCCCTGGGTTACCCACTTTTGGTTATGCTCTATGACTCTGACAAGAAAGCTGAAAAGTAGAAGAAGCAAAAAGAAAGATGTAAAGTGAGGGGTATCGCGGGAGGTCCATTGTGTGGGATCTGCCAGTAGGTAAGCAGGCAGCCCTCAACAGCAGTCTGTGTAGAGGCTGTGATCAGTCTTTTAAGTGTATTAATAGTTTTATCCAAAACAAATAAGCCACATAGCGGGGCAAGTGGAACAATACCCTTAGTTAACTTAATAGTATTTGAGAATAAAACGTGCTATTAGGAAACAAAGTATAAGTGAGTATCAGAAAGGAGTAGCTCTGGGACTCTCGGTTTTGGGCCATGGAATGCTATCTAAGGAGGCTGGAGGGCTTCTCTGAGGTAAGTCTGTGTCACCACGTCCTGGTGTCACAGTCCCACATCCAGTGTTGCCCATCCTACTCTCCAGACATTTGTTGGATACCTATTGTGTGCAAAGTGTAATTCCAGAGGCTCCACGTGAGGGAGGTGGTTTCCTTGCTGAGCAGTTTCCATGCTTACATGGAAACAAGAAAACCTCTCTCAGAAGGCTGTGATGTGTGACAAACCTGGGAGGACCAGGTGAGGCCTAGGGAGCATGAAAGAACACTGAGCAAAATGTTTTGTTGTGACAAGAGAGGAGATGGAAGGGTCAAGGCTCTGTATTGAGACTGTGGTTTGCCATGGAATTGACAATGACTGTAAAATGCAGTTCAGGACCACTGAAGGGTGTTAAACTGGAGAATGATGTGCTCACCTTTGCATTTTAGAGGACAACCTGTGGCAAGAATGTGGAAAAGGAGTTGGGGTCTGGGTGAAGACCGAAGGCAAACAGAGTGGCCAGGTGTGGTTACAGTGCTGGTGCATGTTGGCGCAGTCGTCTTGGCCGGAAGGAAGAAGGGCCACAGAGATCCAGGGAGGACAAGTCCTGGCAGCAGAGAGCCAGAAGCTGCCTTGGGTAGCCCGGCAGGTGATGTGGGTGGGATGTACATGAAGACAGGTTTGCAGGGGAACACAGTGTGTCAGTCTGGGATTTGTTGAGTTTGAGCTATATCTGCAGATTGCAGGTAGAGAACTCCAGGCTGGCAGTGGTAGATACAGCATAGTCTAGCTGCTTTCCAGGTCAGGTGTTTATCAAGTGTGGCATGAATTTGAGGGGACACATGGGGCAAGATACCAGATATTTGCCTAGTTGCCACCAATATGTGGAAACCATAGGAACTAGAGAAGTCTGACTCAACACTGACATGTGACATGTATATCTTTTTTTTTTTTCTTTCCGTACTGGGTATTGAACTCACGACCTCGCATTTGCCAGGCAGGTGCCTACACCACTGAGCTAAATCCCCAGCCCCTTGACATGTATATATTGCTGGCCATTGAACTGGCTTCATTTGCCCACGTTAGAGGAAGGCATCCTGTGACCGGTGGTAGCAGATGGCTGCTGGTCACTCACTGAAGAGACTGTGCGAGTTCTGGGTGCCCTGGCCTGCACAGAATGCCGAAGATGGCCATGACTGCTGCTTTCTAAAGGAGGGACTGAGAATAGACTATCAAGAGGGCATACAATGTGTGTGAACACACACTTGTGTATGCGTGCATTCCTAGTCCTGTGTGTGTACGCATGTGCACATGTGCCCAGAGGATACCTCTGCAGGGATGGCCCCACCTTTCACATTCTCAAAGGTACATGCGAGGTCACACAAAATGTCACTATTCTGGGATACTTTGAGAAGGCCCCGGTCATCAGGGCATGCTGTTTCCATGTCCAGCTTCTGGAGAGGTAGGTAAAATGCACTGCTTCTCTGATTTCTTCTTCCCAAAGGCTGTTTGGAGAGTCAGAGAGATTCCCAGAGGCCTGCCAGCCAGATGCCAGCTGAGCCCTGCCACAACCTGCTGGGAGCAGAGGAGGCTCAGAAAAGCAGCAGTCTCAGCAGCCCACCCCACCCATCCCATTGGCTTCTTTGCTCAGTTGCCAGAGTACCCCAGGCCCTGGCTCTCAACCTCCTCCGAGATGGGTGTGAACCCCCCTGCCTGATACGCTGCAGCATTGGTAACCTTGTCCCAGGAAGCCGGCTCTCCTGTGGGCTCAGCTTTCTTCTTGCCCAGCTTGATCCTCTGGTGTCAAGCAGTCTTGCATGCTGAGATTTTCAGCCATGCTCGTTTTTAGGCACGCCGAGTTTCTCAGTGTCTAGCTTTGGGAGAAACCAAACACACCGTTTATTCTTGTTTGGCTGGTAGCCTAGCCTAACCTTATGCCACCTTTGGGTGTTGTCTCCCCCGGCTTGTCTGTAGATCCCCTTGTCCATTTCAAGGATCTGAAGTTTTCACTTGTCTGGACCTGTCTAAAGTGTTCACGTGGAGGTGAGGAAACTTCTTTTTTTAAGAGAAAATGGAAGTCCAGCTTGTCTATTCCCCTCCCTTTACTCATTTCACTTCCACTGAAATGTCACGCACAACCAATTCTCATTGAATTCAGACATTTTATTTACATGCTCGTCCCCCCCCCACACACTCTAAATTGCCTGCAGATTTAGGATAGAGGAGTGAGGAGTAGATTTAGATGAAATACTTTCAAATTTTTCATATATAAAGAGTGCTGATTGCAGTGCTTGGAACATAGCAAGTGCTAAGTAGGTCTAGTTGCTAACAAGTAGACAACAATTTTTTTCCTCAATTTTTTATATTTCTGCAATACATTCACCATGGGAAAATTGCCACATATACATAGCATATCCTGATCTCTTTTACTTCTGCTTCTCCTTCCCTTCCTCCTATCTCTGCTATCCCCAAGTCCTTTTCCCATATTTTCAAAAAACCAGTTCTTTGATTCATTGATTCTATATGTTGCTTTTTAAAGTCTCAATCCCATTAATTCTGCTCTGGTCTCTGTAATTGTTTTTCTTTTATTAGTTTCAGATTTGGATTATTCTCTTTCTAGGACCTTTAGATGTATCATTAGATTATTTGGGAACACGCTATTCTTTTTTTTAAATTTTTATATATTTTTTATATCAGTACAGGGGATCAAACTCACAACCAAGCATTTGCAAGGCAGGTGCTTATGCCGCTGAGCTAATCCTCAGCCCCTTACACTATTCTTTTTACATGTGAATTTACAGCTATAACCCTCCCTCTTAGAATTGCTTTCATTGTGTTCCATACATTTTGATGTGCTGTGCTTCCATTGCCATTTGATTCTTCTCTGATTTCTTCTGTGATCCATTGATTACTCAGTAACATATTACTTAATTTCCTTATGTTTGTGTATTTTCTGTGGCTTCTTTTGTTGTTGACTTCTGGGTTTACTCTGCTATGATCCAGTAGTATGGAGGATGTTATATCAGCCCTTTTGTATTTATTTATGCATGCTTTATGGCCTACGATATAGTCTATTTTAGAAAAAGTTCTATGTGCTGTTGAGAAAAAAAATGTGTATTATTATTGGATGAAACAGATTGTAGCTATCTATTAAGTCCATTGTTCAGTGTGGTGTGGTTTAACTCTGATTTTTCTTTGTTGAATTTTTAAACCCCCCCTCCCCGATTATATTGGTGTCTATATATTCTTTTAGGTCCAATAGTTTTTGTTGTTTTGAAATTGGATACACTGACATCTAGTGCATGGACATTCACAACGTTTATCTCTTCCTGTCAAATTGTTCCCTTTGTCAGTGTGCAGTGGCTATCTTTGTCTCTTCTGATCAGCTTGAAGCCCACTGTATCTGAAAATAAGATAGTTACTCCTAGTTTTCAGGTTTCAGGTGAATGGAGTGTCATTTTCCATGTTTTCATTTTCAGTCTGTATACTTCGTTTTGGATGAGGCATGTCCCCTGTAGGCAATATATAGTTCCATCTTAGTATTTATCCAATCAGCCCATCTGTGTCTTTTGATTAGGGAGTTGAGATTGACATTGAGTTATTATTGTAAGGCATTTATTGAATCCTGTCATCATATTATTCTCTCCGTGATGATTCTTTTATTTTTCTCCTTTTGTTTAAGTGCTTTCCCAGTTAGATGTATATTTTGCTTTGAGCTCTTTGAGGCTGATGGCCTGTCTCTGTCTTGAATTCTGTATCAGCCATTGTGTTGTAGTGGAAGGCCCAAAGATCAGTGGTGGAAGCTAGAAAGTCTATGCCAGCAGGCTGAGGGATCTGCACTGGGTTCAGGGAGCAACAAAGTAAGGACCAGAGCTCCCCTAAAGAGAACTGCCGCCATCTTTAGTGACAGCAAGATCCTGAGCTCCTCCAATGATGGGAACAGATGAGTCCATATCAGGAATGACAACGTGACGAGCTTCTCCAGCAGAATCAACAGCACCCGTCTTCCCCTCCAGTTCTCCTCTCACACTGCTGGCAGTGATCCTCAGGTGGGCCCTCCACACCCAGAACCACGCTGACTCAGTTCAGCTGAGTGTCACAAATTGACCATTAGCTCATCCACCACACAGTGCTTACTTGAGAAACAGATTTAATGCAATATATACAAATACGTAAGAATTTACAGGATTGGCTTACAGTGGCCGCCCGCAGAATCAGATGTCAAAGAATGCAAATGGGCTGTGTGCACTGTAGAATGGAAGGGTCCAATCGAAGGCCTGGAGCACCGTGTAGTGTCCAGTGCCAGTCTATCAGGAGGCCAAAGGTGCAGTGATGGAAGGCTGAAGGGTTTGCACTGGGAGTCAGGAGATGACGTCCAAAGACTGGCATTCCCCCGAAGGAGCAGAAGCAAGCTTTCCTTTCTTGTCTCCCCTTTATACCATTCAGGTGATACGTCTGCCTATGGTACGTCTTCAGTCTTCAGTAAATTCCCTCAGCCACACTCAGAACTGTGCTGATCCAATTTAGTTGGACATTTCTTACTCAAGTCGACACAATCAGTTAACCACAGTACAACAGAGTCCCGTAAGTATTTTCTGCAGTATCAGTACTGGTTGCATGGTTGTGTTTCTTTGCCATGGAAAAGCTTTACTTCTCTGTCGTTTTTGAAGGCTAGTTTTGCAGGATATAAAAGTCTGATTTGACAGTTTTGTTTTCTTTTAGGGCTTGTAATGTTTGTTCTCAGAAATCCGCAATTATTCTGTCTTGTAATGTTTGTTCTGAAATCCGCAATTATTCTGATGGGCTTACCTTTATAGATTACTTGCTGTTTTCTTCTAATAGCCCTTTTTTTGGATTTCTGGAATTTTGATTACAATGTGTCATAGAGAGGTTCTTTTCTGGTTGTGGCTATTTAGGGTTCTATGTGTTTCCTGTATTTGAATATTGAAATTTCCCCCTAGAGTTGGAAGTTTTCTGCTAGGATTTCAGTGAATAAATTTTTATACTTTTGAGTCATCTTCTATTTTTTGCTTTATTCCTATAATTTGGAGTTTCATTGTATTGAGTCATATAGCAGCTATTGGATCCAGCTTCATGGTGTCTTGTTTTTAGAGTACTGAGTCTATGACCTACTACATCTACCTTGTGTTCTGTTTCTGACACTTAGTGCTCACATTAGTCAAGTCTGCTACCCATGCTGTCCTTCTAATTTTTCATATCATCTATCTTTCCTAATTTCATTTCATACTTTTTCTTTCTTTTCTGAAGTGATCATGTCTTTTTTTAAAAATTTTATTTAAAGAGGAAAAAAAAAAGCAAAACAGAAAAAAGAGTAGAAATAATACAAAATTTCAATAAAAACAGTAAGAAATCGCAAGTTGATAAATTACATATGTACTCTTAAAAATAGTTGTTCATGTTACAAAATTAAAGCATACAAAGTGGACATTCAAACAGTGAGGTTGCAAACAGTTCTGTTCAACAGTCCAACAAAAACAGTAATACGGTTATCAATCTTACACACTTAAACACACATGCAGTTATATCCTTTAGAGCACTTTCTTTTCCTCCTTTTGCTTTTTAAGTCCATTATCTGTTTAGTTATATCATGTTTCAGTTCGCTCAGTACCTTACTGATCTGTTTTGTTGTTGTTATTTCCTTTTTAATCACCTTATATAATTCTGTTGTTTTGTTTTTGAGTTTCTCCTCATCCATGCCCCATGAATCAGTTTTGGTGGAGCTGGGAGTTTTTGGAGGTATTTTGTTACCTTGTTTTCTCATGTTCTGTTTATTTTTATTTAATTTTTTATTAACTTGGAGGCAGTAATACTCAACAGAACAGGATGGAATAAAGCCAATTGAGACAGTATAGTGAAATTGGTACAGAACTTCACAGCAAGTTACTGGGATAACAGTAATAGGTACCATTGTATATCTCATTATCTTCACAATAGTTGTTTTTCAATCAGGTATAGCAAAATCAAAAGAAATACAGAATATTATAAAACTGATCAAAACAGAATATTGAATAGAGCAATACCATTAATCAAGACAAAGCAAAATGGTGATAAAAATATTTGCCTTCAAAGAGATAATAGAAGGAAATCCCCCTTGTTTGCTATATTACATATGGTTACCCTCCCAAGAGATGCTCAGATCTTTGGCTCCCACTTGCTAAAGGGGGTGGTGGTGGCATGTTTGATTCTCAGCCCTCGCGCCGGTAGGCTCACAGCCACTTATCAGGGCGGCAGGCTGGTTGCTCATTTTCCCAGCGCCCTAAGTTCCAACATGGTGCGGGTCTCAGGAAACACTGTTGTTTCTTGCCCTGGGGTGGCCGTGGCTTGCCAGACCACAGCCACTTACCAGGGTGGCTGGCTGGTTGCTCGTTTTCCCAGCGCCCTAAGTCCCAACATGGCCAGTGATCCTGTCTTATATTGTCTTATTTAACACAACTAGGTTATTGTTTGTTTCTTTTTTTAGTAAAATACTTTATCTGTTTAATTAAATCCTTTCTGAGATATTTAAATATCTTATACATTTGACTATTGAGTTCCTTGCCTATAGATTCCTCTACTCCAGTAAGGATTTGGAGGAGGCACAAATTTTGTGCAGTGAATTGAAGACAGTTAAGGTAGAGAGACTCTGTCCCTGCTGTGGAAGTCTCTTTAGTTAGATTCTGCCTCCCTGTGATTTAGTTCGGCTCTGCCTCCTTGGGTCTGGCTGTGTTTCGGTGTTTATACCTGTTAGCCTAGTTTGCATGACGTGTAGGGTCTTAGTGTCCAACCTTCTTCTAGGGGCTTGGTCCCCAGCGCCACTTGTGTTTGTAGAGCAAGACCTCCTGCCTGGCAGCTCAGTGTTCTAGACTGCTTCATTCTTTGTGTTGCTTTTAGTTTCTCTGTAGTTTCTAGTTTTCTTGTTGGCTCTTTCTTGATTCCCAGAGCTCTACTACTTTTTTACTTCACTAAGTTATCGTTTTCCAGGTGTTTTGATTCCAGGTCCCAAAGAGGTTTTATTTTGCTTCTGATCTTTACTCCACCATTTAAAATCTTATCTTTAATTATTTTATTAGGATTTTCTGCTTCTGTCATTCTTTATGGAATTCTTGGGGACATCCAAATTCCTCCTCAGGCAGCCCCATCAGAAGTCACAAAAAAATGATATCTTCCACTGAAGGCCTGTGATCTGAGTGCCCAGTCAACTGCAAGCCCTGGATGGCAGCCTGGCCACATGCCCCCATGTGGACAATGATTTGACATGGGGTGCCATTTGGTTCTGAGGGTCCAAGGAAAAACACAAAGGTTACCCATTTGAGGCCCCAGGACACCCAAAGGGCTCTGTTAGAGCGGCAAAGCTCCTACTTGGTGCCTGAAGAGCACTGACCATGTATGCTATGGTCCAGGCAGCCCCAGCTGGGTGCAGATCCTGCCCAGAGCCACCCCAGAGCCAGGAGCACCACCTTGAGCTAAGCAACTCCCAAGAACTTCTGTAAGTTTCATAGACTGTACCCAAAGCTACTTTAATAAAACTTTGTACCTAAGTATTGACAAGAAAGGAGAAAGAACACAAAAATAATTAATTTTCAGGTAAATGGAGTGAAACACAATCCCTTTCTTCCCACCCCTCCCAAATCCCTAAGTCCAGCCGAGGAGATCAGACAGGACAGAAATAACTTGAGGTGGAGAGACAAGACCTTAAGAGCATTAGGGACCCAGATAGGGAGCTTGCAGAGGAAGAAGGCCCCTGCAGTGGGCAGTAGAAAGCTGGCTGGAAGGGAAGGCTGGGGTAAGCAGCCCCAGCGTGTTACAGTGCTGGCCTTCTGTGCTTGTTCTAAGTTTGGGGTTATTGTTTTTAGCAAGCAGGAAACAGATGATGCCATCAAAAGGGTTTGGCTGGAGAGAAATTCATGAAAGGCCTGTGCCTGGAGGCGAATGGGTGAGAGGGAGCAGAGGGCACAGGGCTGATGGCCACAGGTGCTAACTCCATTCCTAGCTGAACCCTAAAAGCTGGGGCCGGAGCAGAGCAGGAGCCCTGTCAGGCATGTGTGCAGAGACAGCATGGGGTGAGCACATGCTCCAGATCTCCTGTCCTCCCTCCTCTCCTCTCCTGACAGCAGCCACCCTGTCCTTGGCAACCACTGAGCTGAGGGCCAGGGAGCTCAGACAGACCCTGGATGTCCCTGCTCTAGGGCAGGGAGCAGGTGCAGAAGCCTGGGGAGTGGCTCACTCAGAGACTTTAGGTGGAGAAAAAGCTGGTGTGCGGTGGAATGGGAGGTTTAGCATTAGCACACTTGGGATCATGTGTGGGGTCAGGGTTCAGGTCTCAGACCTGTAAACGAATATTTCTCAAACAGAAGTGTAGCTCCCTACGGGACACTGGGCAATGTCTGGCGACATTTTGGTTGTCACAACTGGGTGGGTAGGGATGCTATTAGCATTCAATGGGTAAAGGTGTAGGGGTGCTGTGCAAACCCCTCCAATAAAAGACACTCCACCCCAAAGGATCTTGCAGCCCCAGCAGTCAGTAAGGTGGAGAAACCTTGGTCTACATTCCAGTGAAATGGGTATGACACTGCCCCACCCTGCCCTGTGGTAACTGAGCATCATTAAGCAGTGGCATGAAAGACAGCATTGGGCCTGTAGGCTTTGCTTCAGAGGAAAACCTCCACGTGGAGAGAGCTCTGCAGTTGGTGAAATGGCCTTCACACCCACACGCTGTTGCCCTCCTCCTGCCTGTTCTGTGGGGAAAGAGAAGCCCTGATGTGCCTGGGAAATAGACAATGGCCATGCCTTGCTGGTGGAGGTCTCCAGGTCACAGCTGCATCCTGGAAAGACAGCCCCGTGCCCTCATCAGCAGCTACATACACTTCATCACACAGGAACCATCGTCACCATGTTCAAGTGGACACTTCCATGGCGTTAGTACGTATCATTAGCACTGGTCATCTCCAGACTTCTTTCATCTTCTCAGACTGAAAGTTTTTACCCATTATGCAGCACCTCAGCCCTTGGCAATCGCCATTCTCTGTTTGTCTCTGTATTTTGACTACTCACTAGACCTTAAATAAGTAGCAGAACTGTATGATCTCATATAAGTGTCATAAGGATGATAACAGTGTTCTTTTGTGACTGGCTTATTTCACTCTGCGTGCTGTTCTTAAGGTTCATCTGTGTTGTACCATGTGTCGGATTTCCTTTGCTTTTAAAGTTGAATGGTATTCCTTGTATGGCCTAGCACAATTTGTTCATTTGTCACTGTGGGCATTTGGGTGGCTTCTGTCTCTGGGGTATAGTGAATACTGTTGCTATGAATGAGGATGTCCAAATATATCTTTGAGACCCTGCTTTCAATTCTTTTGCAGCCCAAAAGTGGAATTGCTGGTCTATATGACTCTACTTTTAAGTTTTTAAGGAGCCACTCTCCTGTTTTGTATAGTAGCTGTACCACTTGACAATCTCATTGACAATGCACAGAGGTTTCAGATTTTTCACATTCTTACCAACACTTGTTTTTTTCCCCTTTTTTTCCTTTCCGCTGTTTTGTTTTAATAGTAGCCATCTTACTAGATGTGAGAGGTTACCTCATTATGCTTTTGTTTGCTTTTTTTTTTTTTTAGTACTAGAAATCGAACTCATGACCTCATGCTTGCCTGGCAGGGACTGTGCTGCTGAGCTATATCCCTGGCCCCATTGTGTGCATTTCTGTAGTGATGAGTGACACTGAACATCTTTTTATATACTTGTTGGTCATTGGTATAGCCTCTTTGGAGAAATGTGTATCCATGTGCTTTGCCTTTTGGGGGACGGGGCAGGGTCTCGTTAAATTGCTCAGGCTGGCTTCAAACTCTCTTATCGTTTTACCAGAGTAATCAGGATTTCAGACATGTGTCACTGTGCCTGGCATCTTTTGCCCATTTTTTAACTGAGTTATTTTGGGTTTGTTGTTGAAGTGTAAGAATTCTTTGTACCAATGCCATATTATTTTGATTACTGCAGTTCTATAAATTGTTTTGAAATCAGAAAGTATGAGACCTCCACTTTGTTCTTCTTTTTCAAGATTGATGTGGCTACTGGAAGTCCTTCAGATTCCATATGATTTTTAAGATGGACTCTTCTGCAAAAAATGCCATAGGATTTTGATCAGGTTTCTATTAAATCTTTAAATCACTTTGAGTCTTACTGATACCTTAACAATATTAACCCTTCCAGTATATGAATACAGGATGTCTTTCCATTCATTTGTGTCCTTACTTTTTTTTTAAAAGCAGCATTTTGTAGTTTCCAGTGTGCAGTCTTTTGCCTTCTTGGTTAAATTTATTTTTAAGTATTTTATTTTTTTCGATGCTCTTACAAATGGAATTGTTTCCCTAATTTCCTTGTTGACTTGTTCGCCATGAGTGTAAGAGCCAGTGTGTTTTTGCATGTCGATTTTGCCTGCTTTAACTTTGTTGAACTCCTTGTGTTATGGTTTAGCTCTAAACTGCTCCCCAGAGGTCTCACGTTGAGAGGTGGGGCTCTTGGAAAGCAACTGGATCATGAGGGTGCTGAGAGGACTGTTACAAAGTGGGAGAAATGGATGCACTAGCAAAAAGCACCGCTTAACAACCTAAGCGTAAAGTAAATGCAGATCGTTATCCCTAGCGCCAGTCGCAGATTTTTTAAGGAGGAAACTGGAAGAAAAGGAGGCCGAGACTTTTGGACTTGGTATTTGGGTGAGGTAAGGGAGTGGAAACAATCAGATTTGCCTAGTGTGTGTTCAGGATAAGGGCTCAGGCTGTGAAAACCACCAGGTGCTCGAGGCTGGTAGAAAAGCATTTGCAGGAGACATAAGCAAAGTAATGTGTTGCCCAGGGCTGGGGATTTAGCTCAGTGGCATAAGCACTTGCCTGGCAAGCACAAGGTTATGAGTTCAATCCTCAGTACCAAAAAAAAAAAAAAAAAAAAAAAAAAAAACCAACAAAAGTAACATGTTGCTGAAGCTGAAGGAACTGGAAGCTTCAAAGAAAACTGAGTATTCAGCTTGAATGGGGCCTGTGGCAAAAGACCTGCATGGACTGCCACCCCGCCTCTGCTGAATTCAATCCGGACTTCTCTTGCTCCCCGCGGCTGGCCAGTACCAGTTCAGGCTCTGATGACTCCGCCTCCTGCTCACTACTGTTTGTACAGCTTAGTTAAGAGGAGAGCATTACACATGCCCTGGTGCATTCTAGCTTCCAGCATTTGGGGGTCATTCTGTCAACCGACAGTCCTTTGGGAAGAGTAAAACGGTCCCCGGAATTAACAGATTGCCTTTTTCTAACAATGAGCACAAAGGTAGCGTGATTTCAGGTGGTTCTAACCAAACTGATGTTTCACTGTGAACAAGAGTCACACTGAACCAAAGGTAGAGGCTTGGCTATCTGGCCTTCAAGCAGAATCGTTTCCTACAAGTATTCCTCCATTCTGCATTCCATCCTGGGTCTGATCTACCACGAGGTAGTCGGAACTAGCTGCAGTAGCAGTGCCTTTCATCCAGGGCGTCCGAAGAGTCTTGAACCCTTTCTTTCTCTGGGATTCCTGCCCAGCACCCTCCTATACAGGTGACTTTAAAAGAAGAAGGAAGAGAAGAGAAGAAGGAGGAGGAGGAGAAGGGAGAGGAGGAGGAAGAAGGAGGAGAAGAGAACATGCCACCTTGAGGAATTCAGCATTCCTCCTCCTCCTGCTAGACGTCTATCACCTGTCTTTACTGCCTCCTTTTGCCTGTCATGTTCAACAGTTTGGGCCTTTGGCTAGGGTTAGAGGACTAAACCTATCATAGCAGGGTGGTCTTAAGTCTTGATTTATGGAAGAATTTTTTTCATAGGATTCATAAGAATTTTATTGGAACACAAACTATTGAACATTTGAGCCTTCTAAAGATCCAGGTATGACTACTGAACTGTGAAGATACACAAAGCAGAAGTATCTGGAAACGCTTGGCTGCCTGTAGTCTTCTGCAAGATCACAAAGTATTCAAAAATTCTTAGACTTTTCCAACCAGACTTTTATGCTTGTCTTTAAAGTCTTCATCAACATCCAGTGTGAGGATAGGAACCTTTTGTAGATAATCAAAGATGGTTTTCAGTGTCTGATGCAGGGGTCAGCTTTTGTGCTTCTAGTACAGTGTCTCTAAATACTCAAGAGCAGTGTCTTGTCTTCAGTTCTTCCTTGTAAATGTACCCTACTCAAGCATTTCTCTGGAGCAGCTCGAAGATAAATGATTGCATCCAGTTCAAGACTTTGGCCAAATTTGTTATTCATCCAGTCTTGATATACTGTTTACTCTGTCTCAGTCATATAGTCAGATTCTTACAAATTAGATGAAAAACTGTGTCTGTCACTATACATAGATGGTTAAAAAAAGAACATAGGTTTCTCTGCATTTTTGAGCTTGCCATTGACAGAGGTGAGGGGAGCATGTATTTCAGATAGGTGTGTGATTGGAAGTTTAAAAACCAGTGTTAGGTTTTTCATACATCATTGAATATTCTCGTCACTTTTCTGAAGGTTGTCCGTTGATGTTCCTTTCCATGGAGACCTTCTTGGAGTTGGGCCTGGGCGTGGAAAGACTATTGTGGCTGGTGTGGCCGTACCTGTGGTGCTGCAGCCTGGCACACCCACTCGGAGGCCAGAAGGCCTGGGTGCCAAGCTCCTGTGCGGAACCGGGCCCCATATGTCAAAAAACTGGTGAGCTCAAACAAAACAACTCCTTCCAAGTATCTTGATGGATCCTCCATGACGATATAGGGGAACTGCTGGGTGTCAGATATGTGGAGTTCGTGTTTTCGGAAGTTGAAGAATGAATTCTAAAGAACAATGGAAGTTAAGAGTAGAATTTATTGGGGAAAAGAAATGAGGAATAGGAATGGAAAAATAAGAATAGCTCCTGAAAGATAGAGGGTCCCGATTGGCTGTCTGGTAGAATCTTGCCCAGCATTGCTGATGTTTCAGTTTTCTACTCTAGGAAACCTAATATGGAACCTTTATTTTTTATTTTGTGCGAGAAGAGAGATTGTCCTGTGACTTTTACCCATTTCCTGAGGTATGTGGAACTAAACCCTTATGTACTTACAGTTAGAAAATAGAATAAAGTTAATACCAAACTCAGAAAAAAAGAAGAAGTAGGGCCTGGTTGAAGCTGGTGTGTCACTGGGGTTATGACCCAGAAGGATGTGTTCTTGCCCCTTTCTCCTCTCTCTTTCTCTGGCTCTCTCCTTGTCTCTCTCTGCTTCTAGTCACCATGGCAGCTCTCCTCTGCCATGCCCCTCTGCCATGATGCTTGTGCCTTGGATCCAGCTGACCATGGACTGAATTCTCTGAGCTGTGAGCCTAAATAAACCTCTTCTCTTCATAAGTTGTGAGTATCGGGCTGGGGATTTAGCTCAGCAGCATAAGCGCCTGCCTGGCAAGTGCGAGGTTGTGAGTTCGATCCCTGGTACCGCCAAAA